>JAVSBU010054802.1:0-14029 GCA_033118015.1 Loricariichthys derbyi
TTTTTCCTGGTCTAGGCCACGCCCACCACCAGTTAATTCGTAAGCATCCAGGTTTTGCAGGAACACTCCAGGATACACTGTGGAAGTTTCGGTAAGCAAAATCTCGGTTAACTCGGGCGCAACCGTGTATATGTGAACGAGGCTTGAGGGGGTCAGATCGGGAGACCTTGGGGGCCATTCACCTGGCCCACGACAACCAATCCACTTTCCAGTAAACTGTTCATGTGGGAATGCTTGGACCTGACACCCATAATTTGGTGGTGCACCATCTTGCTGGAAAAACTCAGGGAACGTGCCATCTTCAGTGCATAAAGAGGTCACCACATCATCATGTAGCAATTTCAGATATCCAGTCGCATTGAGGTTTCCATTGATGAAGAATGGCCCCACTATCGTTGTACCCCACCATATAGAAAACCATACCATCTATTTTTGTGTCCCAACAGTCTTGGAGGGATCTATCCACTGTGGGTTAGTGTGAGACCAGTAGTGGTGGTTTTGTTTTGTTAACTTCACCATTCACAAAAAAGTTTGCCTCATCACTGAACATAATGTTCTGTGTAAACCGAGGGTCCTGTTTCAAGTTTTGTTTTGCCCATTATGCAAATCCAGTGTGCCGATCTGGGTCATCCTCGTTGAGATGCTGCAGCAGCTGGATTTTGTAAGGGTGCCATTTGTGAGTAGCTAAAATCCGCTGAAGGGATGTTCGACTGATGCCACTCTCCAGTGATGTGTGGTGAGTGCTATGCTGTGGGCTCTTGCTAAATGAAGCTAGGACAGCCACTGATGTTTGTTCATTTGTGACAGTTTTCTTGTGTCCACATTTTGGCAATTCCAACACTGAACCTGTTTCACAAAATTTGGCAAGCAGTTTGCTAACTGTAGCATGGGAGATGGGTGGTCTGGTAGGGTGTCTTGCATTGAAATCTGCTGTAATGACCCGGGTACTGCGTTCACCAGACATCAACACAATTTCTATCTGCTCCTCACATTTTAACCTCTGCAACATGTCAATGGCTGTAAACAAAGAGGAACTTGTAAATAACTCATGAAAGAATAAAGCTCCAAGCACACCATTATTTTTCTTGTGAAATTCTCAATGTGTTTGATGCGTTACATGACCCTCTTCCCATCGGAAATAATAAAGTTGGATCCAAAATGGCCGACTTCAAAATGACCACCATGGTCAACACCCATCTTGAAAAGTTTTTCTCCTCCCATACACTAATGTGCCACAAACAGGAATTTGATATCACCAATCATTCCCATTTTATTTAGGTGTATCCATATAAATGGTCCACCCTGTAAAATACAATTATAGTATTATAAGAATAAGAGGAGAATCTACTTGCATGTGGTTTATTGCAGAGTTTGTATGTTTTTCTGTGGGGTTTTTTTTCCAGCTTCTTTTCCCACGTTCCAAAGATATATTAGACATTGTTAGTTAAAAGTCCCAGAACCAATATCTAATGTTATTGCATGACCTTCAAATGTGTTATTGTGATTATAACACATTTCTGTTATCATTGTTTATTGCTAGACTTAGTAGACTTTCTAAAATCGTTCCATTCTTTCAGCGTCCTGCTGCTAAAACATCATCATTAGGCCATGGGCTTCAGTCAAGGAATATAATTTCATAAATGTTTATTATACAGACAATTTATTAAAAAGAACATTGATTCCCACTGAGTAAAGTTTGTGAAGATTCTCAGTCGTTCAGGTCATTGGTAACAGTGGGTGGCAGAAGAGAGCAACTGGACTTGCTTGTAGATTCTTGAAGACGTTTCACCTCTCATCCTAAAGGCTTCTTCAGTTCAAACTGACTAGTAGGGAGTATCCGCTAAATATCTTGTCATGTATGAAAAGGTCATCTTGGTTGTGCTGGAGTGTTCTGGAAAAACCTAGTAACTCCCTACTAGTCAGTTTGAATTGAAGAAGCCTTTCGTATGAGCGGTGAAACGTTTTCAAGAATCTACTAAACTCTAAACTCTTATAATTAATTTCTTTTACATGTATAATTATAATGTTGCTGCTTTGTTTGGCACTCCTAGAACATCTTTTAGTCAATCAGATTGCGGAACTAACTATGCAATAATAAATAAGTCACTGGAATCAGCAGCAGTTGCACAACGTGAGTTTTGCCAAACCACTATGCTATAAACAGTATATATAAACGTTAAGTAAATTCAGTCTTGCAAAGCCTTGAATAATACACAATCTAGCTGAAATAGCAGTACACAGTTTATTAATCTCACTCTGAGGCAGGCTCAGGCAGAGAAAACGTGACTGGAGTGGACTAAACCTGAGCTCTGACTCACTAACTGAGACGGTTTCGTTCCCTCCATGAATGTCTCTCTTTCTGTTGATATCAATCAATAAAGTGTCTATTATGTCAGAGTAATGGATAAGGAATACGCCTGTAGTCGAAATGGAAGTCTTAACTTTCTCAGCACTGTGAGATAGACCTTAGATTCACCTCGAGGGACGGGTGGGAAGATTCCACATGGAAAGTTAGAGGGGTTCGGGTTAGAGGTGCCCTCCCATAGGCTTTGTGTTTCTGATGTAAATATTGTAATATGATATTTTTACCATATCGGTTGACGGAGGCCGTCTGCCAAATAACATAAATGAAAACGACATTGCATTAACAGTTAAAAAATTATATTACCTATCTATCTATTACCCAGTGGTTATGAATGCGGGCTAGGACTGCAGTTATCTAGTGGTTAAGGTACTGCACTATGGACCAGTAGGACTAGGGTTCAAATTCCATCTCTGCCAATCTGCCACTGTTGGGTCTGGATAAGGGCTCTGGATAAGGGAATCTGCTAAATAATGTAAATGAAATGCCACTTTATATTTTCCATCGCTTAACTTCTGCGATAAGACCACTAGTGACTACCGCTTCAGTACCCAAAACTCCTGGACCAAGTAACACATTTTCTCACATTTTGAGATGGCTTGAGTTTGGCTGTAGTTGGCACATACATTTGCCCTTTAATCTTGAAAACATGGTCCCTGCTGAAAAAACAAACAAACACCTGCACTACATTATGTTGCCACCACCATGCTTCATGGTCGGCGTGGTGTATTTAGGGTTCTTTTCACCAAACAAAATAAATGTTTGGATTTTGGTTCAAAAAGTTGCCCCAGAAGTAACTAGTTCTATAATTGATGAAATGACACTTGACTTCCTCTTCTGATTTTTATGGATTCTAAGAAAGCACCTCATGTTTTGGAAATACTTGTAACCCCCTAAAAGTGCTTATAAATTCCTATTTTGATGGTTAAATCCAACCAAGTGGTTGAGCTTGGCGTCACTCCCGTGGCTGTGCCTTCGCACTGTGTTGTTATGTATCAACCAATAAGAGCCCACCTTGTACTGCCATTCGAATGCCAGCCAATAGCATTCGAATATTGGACTGACCATGCATGCACCCAACTGTTGCACCATCTACATGACGCCAGTAGCAGTAGTAGTTGGGATATGCCTTTGAAACGGCTCATGGAAACCCTCGCATGTTCTATGGAACAAACTGCGAATGTGTGGATGTGAATGTTTTCAGTGAATAACAAGTAGAATAACAAGTATGTTCCAGAGAAAATTCCGCGAATGGGTGAATTCGCGAATGCTGAATCGTGAATAGGTGGGGGTTTACTGTGTACCCTTATATACTGAATCCAAAACTATCAGACTCTTGTGTTTAATCAGAGCCTGTTATAATTTCAGCGTCAAAATGAGGCTGACCAATCAGGACTCGGTTGTCAGGCAGAACAGCTCATCCTGCTAATATCAGAGCACAGAAGCTTACAGAATTGTGGATTAAAGAAAATATCAGATAGATCTAAGTGCTTTCTAATCTGTTTACACCTACAGAAAACACAAACTACATCTTCCCTCACTAATCTTCATTCGCATCTGTTTTTTTTTTTTTTTTTTTTTTTTTTTGGACGATGTGAAAATACACAGCAGAATCACACATTAAGAGAATGAGAAATTAAAGAAAGTGAAAGTGGACAGGGAGATTTTAGAGTTTTCACTTGGTGTGAAGGTCCCACTATGTTACAAATAGCATCGCATCCGTTACCGAAGGTTCCCTTTTGTTCTGGTAGCAGCAGAACCTTGCTTGCAGCTGGCTAATGTACATGTCCATCACATTCTCTGGATGTAAAGCAGTTTCATTAACAGTGTCTTCTCCTAAAAGCTCTACATAAACACAGTGAACATGAACTGCCATAACTATAAGCAGCTTTCTGAAGGGATTAGTGTATACACATGAAATTTACACTCAGCACACACCCGTCTGAAGCCTGTAGATCGTTCTGGAGATGTCTGATATTCCTTCCTTCATCCCAGCATTAGGGAATCCATGCTAACATTTGGAGAGAGCGCTGTAGGAACGGACTGAGTATTAGGTCTCATCTAGTCAGCTCATCAGAGAGGATTTAGCAGTGACGGGCTCATGTCTCTAGGCTAGCGAGGTGTATTATTTCCCTGGAGTGGAACTAGAGTGCAGGAGAGAAGGAGATAATTCAATGAAGGCCCTGTGTACACATGTCAAAAGGTTCCTCTCTCAAGCGTAGCCCACTTCAAAAGCTGAAGCATTTTCAAGATGGACGTTGTGGTGAGCCATGCATCTTAATTCCTATCCCTTAGTGACCTAAGCATAAAAGAGCAAGAACGCTGAATACTACCAGGATTACTAGGGGATACATCTCGGAAGTTGCTCGTCCTTACGTTATATTTTGTTCCTCAGATGATTTACTTTACTAACTTGCTGTTCTTCAGTTGCACCAGCTGTGCGTAAGTTTAATCATTCGTTCACTAAGTTATGTACTAAATACACTGTAAATATTTATACGTACCTTAAGCAAGTGTAAGCTGTGACATCGCTTTCCTGATCAGTGCCTTCCCGAATTGGGGGTTTATTTATGGAGGGATGATGATTCCCAGCATTAGAACCCATTATTAAAAAGGCTCCTATCTACCTCCCCTACCAAACCTTACACCAGACCAACCTACCAAACAGCCTTCGGAAGGTTTTTCTGCTGTTTAAATCTCACGGTGCTGTGCTTTAGCCCATTCCGGCCACCTCAAACCCAGCTTACAATGTCAAAACTATACTAGGAGAAATTACACAGCTTCCAGGCTCACTTGATTTCCTGCACCTGGCAGCAGTGGGTGTGGCAGTAGCAGCTTAATCCAGTAATTAGAAGTTACATCCATGTCTTTTTGCTATGCAGGGTATTAGGGTTACTTCAGAAGAAGCCTTACCATTCTGCGCAAAGTTAAGCACACCAGCTTAGCGGAATTTTATCCTATTGCTCCATACAGAACAGCTTCGACTTTGGGATGTTGGTGGGTTTCCTCACATTAACTGCTTATTTCAGGTCCTTCCACAACTCTTGAGATTTAGTTCATGGACAGATGTCCTGACATTCTCCTTTAGAATTCTCTGATACAATTCAGAATTCATTGTTCCATCAATGATGGCAACACATTCTGGCCCAGATACAGCAAAACAGGCTCAAATCATGATACTACCAACACCATATTTCAGAGTTGAGATAAGGTTCTTATACTGGAATACAGTGTTTTCCTTTCTCAAAACATAATGCTTCTCTTTTAAACCAAAAAGTTCTATGTTGGTCTCATCCATCAACAAAACATTCTTCCAATACCCTTCTGGCTTGTCCATGTGATCTTTAGCAAACTGCAGATGAGCAGCAATGTTCTTTTTGGAGAGCAGTGGCTTTCTCCTTGCAACCCTGCCATGCACACCATTGTTGCTCAGTGTTCTTCTAATGGTGGACTCATGATCATTAACATTAGCTAATGTGAGAGACTCCTTCAGTTGCTTACAAGTTACTCTGGGGTCCTTTGTGACCTCGCCAACTATTACCTGCCTTGCTCTTGGAGTGATCTTTGTTGGTCGACCAATCCTGGGGAGGGTAACATTGGTCTTGAATTTCCTCGATTTGTACACAATCTGTCTAACTTGGACTGGTGGAGTTCCAACTCTTTAGAGATGGTTTTGTAACCTTTTCCAGCCTTATGAGCATCAACATCTCTTTTGGAGCTCCTCAGAAATCTCTTTTGATCCTGCCATTATACATTTCCGCAAACATGTTGTGAAGAGCAGACTTTGATAGATATCTGTTCTTTATATAAAACAAGGTGTCCATTCACACCTGATTATCATCCTATTGATTGAAACACCTGACTCTAATTTCAACTGCAAATTAATTGCTAATCCTTGAGGTTCAGCATATTTTTGCCACTCACTTATATATAATATTAGATAATTTACCTCAACACATAACTGTCCATGCATAATATTTTTATCTCCTTTCTTTAACTAGGTTCTCTTTATCTACTTTTAGGACTTGTGTGAAAATCTGATAATGTTTTAGGTCATATTTATACAGAAATATAGACAATTCTAAAGGGTTCACAAACTTTCAAGCAATGTATGTGAACGTATTTTCTGCTTTAAAAATTTGAATCAGTCAGCAAACGTAAATTTCATTTCCCCATACCTGCAGATACCCTAATAGAGCTAATAGAAATTAGGTCCATCGTAGTTCTAGATCTTGTTTAACACTTATTAGTTTCTAAATGTTCCCCGTTCATGCTGCGAAACACCACAGTCCAGCTGCTGAAGATTGGGCCAGGCAGGTACACGCCGGAGTCTTGTTCGACAGTGACCTTTACGGCCCTCTAAGAACATCCTTATTATCACCGGCTCTCAGGTTTTGTTTCAACCTGGGAGCTTCTTCAGAGACCTTCATCCATCTTTGAGTTTTTCTGAGCATCGGCTTGGCCTGCAGAGGACCGCTGTTGCTTTTCCCTTTTATTAAGAGTGACCTTCAGCATGCTGTAGCTTTTGGCACTGTTCGGCTAGCAACACTGCGACTCCAAAAGCCATTCCCACGGTCCCTGCCTGTCTATCAATAACCCCCGGGCTTTTCTTTTCTCTTCTTTTTTGAAGAAAGACAAGCACTCGACTGAATGAATAGGGTGGCGTGGGTGAAGTTTCAAAACTGGCTGTCACAAATGCAGACTCGCATAAATACGGTCGGCTGGAGACGCAGATCGCTGGCCCGCAAATTCGACTGATTTCAAGTTCGATTAAATATCCAATGTATAATGTGTAATGAATGATAAAGAATGTAAAGTGAATCACAAGCTAATTTTCTTTTCTTTTTTTTTAATCCTGTATGATGAAAATCATCTTAATGTGGTCTCAGTCTTGCCTCGGACTTGTCTCTAGTGGTCTCGACTACCGCACTACCCTACTGACACATTATATTAAACCAATCGATCTATTTATCTTTAAAATGTATAAAAGTCAGGGAGTGCTGCTGTTCATGCTAATTTGGATCTTTTTGGATGGGATTCATATTGAAACAGGATAAGGACCAAAAACACCTCAAAGCTTTCCAACACCTACTCAATGACCAAAGGCCTAAACGGCATCAAGCATTTATGGGGGCATTTGAAGACACATTAGCTCTACTAATCCATTCTGACACTTTTTCTAAAAACGTTATACTGCGTGTTAATCGGCATTAGCAGAAAGCCTGTCTACTGGCTCGTAAGGTGTGTTAGAAGCATGAGGCTGCTAACACTCTCCTGTCCTCTTGGGAACCCTGCGGCAGATAATCGGAGGCTTTTTAGAACACTGAACCTGACATTTCTTTAAGGTCAGTGCTAACAAACGTTAAGGAAAAGTCGAGATGAATTCATATCAATGGAGTTCAATTAGGAGCTCAGCAACACCTCTGAGTCTTGAAACATTGGTACGAACTTAACGTGTTAATAAAACGAGGTCTTGTATAGGTCAGCCATCATTAATGCACCGCTATGGGAATGCCTAAACCATGACAACTGCAGAGACATCTTGTCGTAAGGCATGCATCCTGTCCCCGAACGCCACATATCTGAGCATTGGCAACCCATAAATCCGCTTGTATCTCTGCTCATAATTGTATCTTGCCTTCATAATTCTCTCCGTTGGAAAGCTCTAAACATGTCTTTGCTCGTCTCCCAGCTAGGGGCTCTGGGACCTAAATGGATTAGTTCCTCCTCTAGTAGGGAAAGGGCGAGACATGCCCCTGCTAGAGAAACTGCGCGGAGAGCAAGCAGTGCCTCTATAGCTTTTAAAGCTCCTGTCCAAAATCATGCCAGTGGTGAACCGTTCCATCCCCTCCAGAGCTCTCCATAAATCCACTTGTACCTCTGGAGAGCAGCCAGGAATGTGACAGGATTTCTCCATCTTCACTATGAAGTATCGGTTATTATCTCCAGCATAAGGTGGGGTTACAATGGGGTCAAGGAGAACAATAGTGCAGAAGGGCTGCTACAATAACCCCAAGGTCCCATGCTGCTCAGTATATAAGCACTGATCTTAGAGTGGCAGAATGGCTGAAGATAAAGGCCAACCTGGCTAAAGATAAGATGATGAGGTCTAGAAAAAGAGAGACAGCAGATAAAGACGTGACACAGCACAGCCGTGATGACATATCGTAGATGGCTGGCTCCTTTGGGGCTGCAAAAGTGACAAATCTATCTTCAGCCAGGTTGGAATGTTGACTATGATAAAGGGAGAATTAGTGGGAAAAGATTGTGTTACAGTAGTGGTATCAGGTACAGATCTTATTGTGCATTGGCTGTTATCCAGCTGGTAGATCAGTTGTTGGTTCTGAATCTTCCTCTTACTTAAAGAGCCTTTGCTGATTTGGAGCTATATGAGGAAAGACACGAGAGAAATTAATCAAGTAGGAATTAAACCCAATTATTCTTCCCATAACCATTACCTGATGATTTCCACAGGTGGAAATGGAAGCCAGAGGATTTTGTTGCTTTTCTCAAAACTCTGCAGCCAATCACATTCAAGGAAACATTTCCCCTAAAGCACTTGGGTAGAACATCGGGCGAAAAAAAAAAAAACACATATATTTGTCACGATACAGGGAATGAGATGAAAGAAGGACCCAAACGCAGACAGCTTAGTTAAATAATCACTTTATTGATTATATTTATAATCACCCAATTGAGCAGGCTGGAGGTGAAGCCGCAAGGAGTGTTAATAGGAAGAAACCTTGGGAAGACCGAGACTCAAGAGGGGATACCCATCCTCCTTGGCTTAAAGTATATGCTTGATGAATGGGCAGCGCTGCTGAGCCCACAATAAGGCAACAGGTAGACACCCCCCAGAACCGGCCAAGGTAGGGTGCTCAGAGACAAAAGGGCAACTTGGAGACAAAAGGACACACCAAACATGACTAACCTGCTGCTGCATGTGTGGGAAGAAGTCTGACACGAGGTGGCGTGAAACGCCAGGCAGAATCCAGGTGAACTTGATTAGCGAACAACATCATTGTGCAATCCTGCACAAAAATATCCTGTCATTCTATGCACTGCCTGTAGGGGGCTGTCAGCAATCATCACAGTATTAAATCCTTTTTGATGGACTGTGATGCTGCTTTATGTATTAAAATCTGGCTGACCAATGAGCCCTCTGTTGCCGGGCAGAACAGCTCATCCTGCTAATATCAGAGCACAAGATCTTATAAGAAGGCTGGAGAATGATATAGAAACCTCAGTGACTGTTTGGAACAATTTTTTTACCTATTTAACTGCCTTCTAGTCTAAAAACACAATATATAGCTTCCCCTCACTAATATTCGCTCGTGATGATGTTGAGGAAGTTGACAATGTGAAATCTCCCTACACATTAAGAGAAGACTTTAGAAAAAACACACACTCTGGCAGGATTATGCAACACAGATTGGCGCCACTAAAATGTCTGTGGTGGACTCCATCCACTACATTTCCCATAATGCTCTAGCATCTTTCCAAAAACATGTGCTGCTAGCACTTTAGGGGAACCCAAACGCTCCTGTATGACTGATTAGCAAGCAGGGGCTGGCTGTACCCCTCTAAATTGTACCAAGTTCCCAATAAGAGGAGAAGCAGTCTAGAAAAGCCCCCTGGTGGGTGGTCAGAAGCTTGGATTTACGTTCCTGGTTGTGTGCCCCACATATGTTAGGTCAAGTGGTGTCTTTTTAATAGTCAAACATATTTCCTGTGTTTTTTGTTGTGCAAATTGAAATAAAGAGCTTCCCTATTCCTGTTTTGTCTTTAGAGTGACTAAATTAACTGGCAGCACAAGCGATTAAATCTACAAATTATTAAGCGAGAGATGCTGCCGTTTTATTAAGAATGACAACAAGATTAACATTATCTAAAAGCGGCCTGTAAAAAGGGACGCTGTGTGAATACTACTACTACTACTACTACTACTAATAAAAAGTTTTCTTTAATTTATCTAAATGGAACTCGATGGAGATAAGTACGAGGTGCTTAATATTCATCGAGTTAACATGGAACTTTGAGGAGTAATGAATTGAGTTTGAGTTTTTAATTGACATTTTTATGCTGAAAAAAAAAAGAAGCTAAGTCGACTAGAAACGTTTGTTCGATTTGTGTGTGCAGATGTCTGAATGGAAATGACGACTGTAGCTCTGTATTAAGGGCTCAGTCCTGTGTGTTTAGTTCACACACCAGGTCAAAGAAAGCTAATTTTACAGATTTTCCCTTATCTGCCCAGTTTCGAAGTAATTTCGGTTACCAAGCTCATTTGGTGCTATTTAAGACTGCTTTACAAACGTTCTTTCCAGAACAGCACTAAAAAATGGCCTCATCAAGAGAGGAAGCGCGAGGTGATTATTTTCCTGCTGTTTTCAACCACCCAATTTGTTTGCTAAAAACGTATATTTGTGCGCTGCGCAGACTGACCATAATAGCACCCCGGCTGATTGTATGGCATTCCAGTCAAAAATGTCAAACTTCACAAACTCACTAATATTTCAGTGTATTTGACTGGTTGTCGTTTTAACATGCCATTCATAGGGTTTTTCCCCGTCATCCGTTATTTGGCAGCTGTTGCTTTTGAAAGTAGAAATGCTGTATCGAGAACGCAATTTGGCCTGTAGTCAAATGGAATGGATCAAAGCGAGCAGGAAAAGTCTCTGGCAGGTTCAAAAGCAGGTCACTGCAGAGCGACCAGAATAAGAAATGTGGGAAGTGTCTTCGGCATGGGTAATCCAACTCTCTGGCTGCACTTGGTTCTAGAGCTAAACAACATGTTCTTCGTAAAGCAGCAAGTCCTGGAAAAGTTCTGATGTGCAGTACCCTCCTGAAAAAAAAACACCACTTCTGCAGAGCTGGCTTATTAGCTTCCATTTTCTCAGTAGGGTGTAACGTTTTCTAATAATCCCCTTATTCTCGAGCTCAATACTAAAGCAGTTCTAAGAGCTTGTTCTCCCAGGCCCAGGTATTAAAAGTCTGCAAAAGTTTGATTTAACTAAAATTAGTTTATCATATTGTATTCATTTGCTTTTTGTTAGTTTTAATTAGGTTTTGATGAAAACTAAAAAAAATGTCAGCCATTTAGTCAGCTTAAAGCTCTGTTGCACTTAATAACAACCAAAATGTCCAAACGTCTAATAAAGGCAGCTTCGTAGCCTGTAAGTTACAGAGCGATTATTCCCCTTTTTGACATCACCAAAGAGCAGACTTTATGCTGAGCTATAGTTAGAGCCTATAGAGCACAGGGAGCGATTTGGGACGAGGTCATGGCAAATGCTAATATCAGGAGAGTATAAAGTGAGGAAGCAGTGTCGCAGGATCTGCACGAGTTATAAACTGTAAATAAATTAATCGTGAAACAGATTGGGACATTATCGTTTGGTTTTTAATTTTGCTGACAAAAAACGTGTTTTCCAAAGGTACAAAATTAACACTGCATTAAAGGCTGTATGAAGTTGGATAATCCTTATTGAAAACCAAGACTTAGAAAAGCAGAGAATTGATTTGGTCTGATCTGCCCAGATCCCAGACCTCTATCACACAGCTTTGGGAGGAATTGGAACCAAACCTTATCACCGAACATTGATTTTCTAACTGAGTGGACGACAATCCCAGCAAAAAGCCTTCCCACAAACTCTTCTTTAACAGGTTTCTTAGCAGTGCAGTGGAGATATTTTTAGCAAAAGCATTATTTGCCCTTGGCTAGGAAACCAAATACAGTCAAATCTGAGTTTTTTGTAAAATTTTGTTATTAAACTGTTCAGAATGTTAAGCCCTATCTAACTGAAGCGCAGTATGTAATTAGCCTACACACCCCAATCTGTGCTGCATTTCCCCCTTGATTAGCATGGTGACTCGGAATAGCATGGGCTAGCTGATCATCAAAGGCAATAACGAAGGTGATGGGAGTTTGATTGCTTGGTTGGAGACGAGTAACATGGAGAACACAGGTGTGGGTGCAGCCCTGCTCCTGATGAGGCGAGTGCATTCTGTAATGACAATTATCATGGCGTGATTGAGAGCTGGTTGGGCGTCTGAATTCTCCCGTGGCTCCACTACACCCCTGTATGTCAAAAATTTTATATAATGGTACTTTAAGATTGCTGACCATTAAAGAACAGTAAAGGAGACTATAGTGGACTACATTCTCAAATGGTAGAACTACAAAAACCAGCAACATGGGACGTGTGTCACGCTAGGGTGTAGGTGGTGATGGAGATAAGGACTCACATGCAGACAGCTTCAGGAATAAGGGTATTTATTATAACAGAAATAAGGCAACCGAGCCCAAACAAAGACAAAGTACCAAATAAAGCCCAAAAGCAAACAAACGCCATCACCTTCCAAAGCTGACGAGGTCAGGACACGTGGGAGCAGATGGGAGCACGCCCAGGAGTTGTGGAAATTGTTTATTACGGCCAGGGGACCAGGCTGACCAACCACCTGTATGTGGAGACCATTTTTATGGTCAAGGGTCTGCGTACCTGCCAACCATGGAGCCCAGGCGAGGGTTGACATGGTGCAGTGCAGGGACCAGCCCAATGACCCTCAGGATGCTTCCCATACCTGCGGAAGTTCCGTGTGGATCCTTAAGGTCCAGCGCCTTTTAAACAGCACGCACAGCTGAGTCTAATCCCATGCTGATCACCAAAAAGCAGATGCGGGAAGACTCAGTCGTGCGCACAAGCCGTGTTCAGACACCACGCCGGGTTGCCAGATAGTAACTGAACCCAAGGGCGACTCCTGAAGCCCCGAAGAACAAAAAAAAATTAAGGATAAGCTCCCTACCGGGGAATCAGGCGCCACGGGCGCTCCCTACTGGGGAATCAGGCGCTACGGGTGCTCCCTACTGGGGAATCAGGCGCTATGGCCGCTCCCTACTGGGGAATCAGGCTCTACCTTGTGGAGATAAAACACGACCGGCGCTCTCTAGTGGCGATAACACACGACCGGCGCTCTCTAGTGGTGATAGCATGCGACCGGCGCTCTCTAGTGGCGATAGCACACGACCGGCGCTCTCTAGTGGTGATAGCACATGACTGGCGCTCTCTAGTGGCGATAGCACACGACCGGCGCTCTCTAGTGGTGATAGCACGCGACCGGTGCTCTCTAGTGGGCCCAACGACTTATAACGAAAGTTGCTCGGGGAACTCTAAATGTTCCCCCCTTGAGAGCTCTAAGTGCTCTCGACTGGGAGCTCTAAATGCTCCCATGGAAGCAACAAAAAGGAAAACAAAACCCTTACTATAGGCCACTAAACAAAATCCTGATACCTAGAACCTGCTAATCCACCATCTACCTAGGTGCACATTGAAGGGGGATATAAGGGTTTAAAAATAATATGGCACTAGAAATATACTAGGCCCACAGGAGCCTTGCTAGAATTACTGCTAGCACAGCCAATTAGGTGAGGCTGCGCTAGACTTACAGCTAGGGAAAACCCACGGGGGGTTACCAGGGGCCGACGGCAGGGAGGGCAAAACCCCTCAAAGAAAAAGGAGCGAGGTGGCCAAGGTGCAAGCCTACCCGAAGCTGCGCACTGGGTCCAATACCGGCGGGTCATTCTGTCACGCTTGGGTGTAGGTGGTGATGGAGATAAGGACCCACATGCAGACAGCTTCAGGAATAAGGGTAGGCTTTATTATAACAGAA
>JAVSBU010055004.1:0-14025 GCA_033118015.1 Loricariichthys derbyi
GGTGTGAGGACAGAGGATGCAGAGGACAGAGTGAGATGGAGGAGGATGACTCGCTGTGGCAACTCCTGAAAAGGGAAAAGTCGAAAGAAAAAGAAGAAGAAGAATGCACTTACAAACCCCTACAGCTTTCTGTTACAAATAGGTAGCAGAAAGTCATGCAAACAAATATGAGTAACCTTCCCAAAAACATCTCTAAACACGTCATCCAAGTAAGAGCAATCTCTAGCCCAAACATGAGCTAACGAGCAAGCAAGCATATAAGGTTAAGGCTTTAAATCCCACCTCTGCTTGTGGATCTGCAGAATTGATTGGCTGTTGAGGTGGCCAGCTGTTTATGGTCACAATGTCTGGAGATGTAAGACAGATTTTTGCTTCCTTTTATGATTTATTATAATTTTATAATTTTTAACCTTGGTTGTTAAAGCAACTGGGTGTTGATTGGATCGCAAAAGTTTGTTACCCTACAACATATCATCGCTCCATGGCCTGGCTCCAGTTTACTTATCATCTTTACTTAGACATTACACCTCTACGCATTCTTTCCGTTCTGCTGGCACTAATCTTCTAGAGGTGCCTTGGATCAGGCTATCCACCACAGGGGGGCGCTCCTTCAGTTATGCCCCCCTCACCTCTGGATCTCTTCTTCTTTTGGTTTTTCCCTTTTCAGGGGTCTCCACAGCGAGTCATCCCCCACCATCTCACTCTGTCCTCTGCATCCTCTGTCCTCACACCAACTGTATCCATATATCTCCTCTTTAGTCTCACTCCCTTCTCCTCTTCATTTTGTGAATTTAAGGCTCTTCTTAAATCCTGTATTTTCTGCTCACTTTTTTATTTTTGTTTTGTGTTTTGTAAAACGACCTTGAGCTTTGTTAAAGTCACTGTATAAATTCCACATTATTATTATTATTATTATTATTATTATTATTATTATTATTATTATAGAACTAATCAAAAACACGATGAGGACCAAATGGCTGCAACCACCAGCGAAAACTAGTTTGTATTTTTTCAAATATAATACAGTATTTCCCATCACATCATATAATCAGCATAATGATTTAAGTGGAAAGCTTGATCAAAATATTTTAATACATTTCAGAATTTGTTAGAATTTGGTGTGTATCCCTATCTGTTGTAATGATGAAGCAGGGTCCACAACAATCCAAAGAGCATCTTGTGATGTTACTGAGTATTTAGCTTTATTTGTCCTCAAGTGCCCTCATCAATGCTTAGTAGGGTTTAGGTCAGGTGACTATAGTTTAAAATCCAAGACAGTCAGCACTGCTTCATCATCTTTGGTGTTGACGTTGTTCTTGTAAAGTTTTGAGGTTTGTTTTGGGTCATTATACTGCAAGCTTGAATCCTTCACCACAAATAATTTTAATGGTGCTCTCAGATTTTTGACCTCCGCTAGCTTATATGGGTGACACAGTGGTGCAGTTAGGACTCCCACCTCACAGCTCTAAGGTCTTCTGTTAGATACCAGCTCTGGTCACACCCTGTATGGAGTTTGCATAACCCTGTGTGCATTTTCATGGACTGTGATAGTCTAGTGGTTAAGGTACTGGACTATAGTGCACAAGGTCATGGGTTCAAATCCTAAATCTGCAGCTGTTGGGTCCTTGAGCAAAACCTTTCCCTTGGATACTAAGACTATATCAGTTGTAAGGCATTCTGGATAAGGGCGTCTGCTAAATAATGTAAATGTTCTTACTTTTTGGGTTTTCTCCAGGTGCTCTGGTTTCCTCCCACATTCCAAATAGGTGCATATTAGGTTAATTAGTATTTCCAAAGGTATTTTTAATGTATGAGTGTGTAAATGAGTGTGCCCTATGATGGGTTGTGTGCTGAGGATTCTTATCTTCTGCACAACCCATATTCTCTTAAGATCCAGTATAGGGACTGATTTCCCATAGTTTCCTTATTTTTGGTGTAAATCTCCATTTTGGTGTATTGCTCCATCAGTGATGGCAAGCCATCCTGACCCAGATGCAGAAAAACAAACCTGAACCAAAAAAACACACTTTGCAGCAGTGGCTGCAATTAAAGGATCAAACTGGTCTCCATGGAGCTCAGCTTCACATTTACATCACCACCTGTCACTGTGCCTTTATTTTGTGGAGATAGTATTTACTTTTAATTTTTTTACATGTACATATTTTAACCATAGTCCTATGCAATTTGTTTTATGTTGTCTTTTAACTATGTTTACACCTATTAAGAAAGATGTACCTGTTAGGGAAATTAGAGGACAGTACAAGGAGCTGAATTGCTTTTATCATTACTTTTACAGAAGCGCCCTCTTGTGGACAGTATTGCACAATGCAATCAATTCTACTCTAATTTAAGTTGTACTAAGGAAAACTAGGTTTGAGCTATTTTTATTCTGGGATATTTGACCTTGTATTATAAGTAATCAATTGTTTTATTTTTTTACTTTGGGAGTTTGTTATCATACTAACATTTTAAAATAGCATGTCATTTTTAGAGGTGGTAAGTAACAAAGTATAAGTATTTTGTTACTGTAATTAAGTATTGTTTAAATATCTTGCTTGAATATTCCTGTAATTTAATACTTTTCACTTTCAGTTATATTTCAAAGGAAATGTACTTTTTACTCAGTACATTTTCAAAGCAGGCTTGTTAGTTTAACTTTTATATAAATCTATTTATTTATATATATATATATTTTTTTATTTAACACCCTGTGTTGTCGGCTAGGCACCAACTTTATCGCGACCCTGACCAGGATAAAGCTAATGAATGAATGAATAAGAATGGATTATTAGGTGTTGGGCGGCTCACTGCTGCACCACGAGTTCAAACTCAGGCACTGTGACTTTCCTCCGCGTCGACAGGTGGCGCGTTGAGCTGCGAATCTTCGAACGCAACACAACAGCGACAGAAACATCAACGAGGAAAAGCGTGTTTGAAAATGGCCTCTGAGAAGGAGAGTGAAAGTTTGGACTCTAAACGCAAATTTCAGGAGGATGAAGCTGAGGAGGAGGAGGATGGCGGCTGGGTCGGACCTTTGCCTAGTGAAGCTGTTCAGAGTAAAAAGAGGAAAGGTAAGTTCTGAAATCTGTAAGCTTTATAGTAAACTTAAGTATAGCTAGCTTAAGTATAGCTAGCTTAAGTATAGCTAGCTTAAGTATAGCTAGCTTATAGCAGCTAGGAATCAAAGCAGGAGCAGCTATTATTGATACTAATAATTAATAAAAGGGGTAGATTATTATTATTATTAGTATTGTTGTAGTGTATATCTGCTTATTTCTATGCTCATTGTCTATTTACTCAGTTCCACTTACCACACAGAAGCACTTTGTTCTAATACAGATTGTAAAAAGTAACATTTGATGTTGTGATGTAAATACATCAGTAAAGTACAGATACACAAAATAACTACATAAGCATGGAAATTAATTACATTTACTTCATTTCTGTCCACCACTGATATTGTATTATCATTATACTGACACTCTTCTCAGTATTCTTGGTATTAATCTGAACAGAACAGCATCTGATCTGGCAGCCACTTCCTGTTCAAGCTCTTTTTTCTTTTCTATTTTCTCTTGTCATTTGCAGTTCTTCAGTATGAAAGGGTGTATCTTGATAACCTGCCTTCTGCAGCCATGTATGAACGGAGCTACATGCACAGGGATGTTATCACACACCTTGCATGCGCCAAGTAAGTACACTGTTCATACGCATTGGAGAAATACGCCTGTCTTTATTGTTTAAAAAGAATACAATCTGGGTTGAACTTACAAAAGATGCACAAGAAGTCCTCTGTTAAGGAGTGCTCTCCATTATCAACACCATTTGAGAGACTGGACTGGATCAGTGTTTTTAGTTCTACAGATGTGTGCGCTCTGTTTAAATGCGCTGAAGAAGTTCTGGTGGCTCGTGCTGGCCAAATACATTACAAAGGTGTTTTTGAAATCTCACTTTTCCATTTCTCTGTTATCCTGAGGCTCCGGGACCTTTCTTGAAATTCACAGGTGAAGCATGTATCCTAAACGGGACTCCAGTTTTTCGCTGTCCCAGGTAGCTGTCCCTGTTATAGCACCTTCAGGATTTTAAGCCAGATTACCATGGTGATGGGCTCACAAATTGCTGATGAACCACCCAAGAACCACACTGTTTAAGGATTTTCCTTAAATTCGCCTGTATATGCAAATTACTGTGGACTGTGGTGGGTCTTGTTGAGATGCTGGACTATTGGTCAAAAACTCCAGGGTTCAAATCCCAACTCTGCTTGTTTGCTACTGTTAGGTCCATGATGAAGGCAATAAACTCATTATTGCTTGTATCAGTTGTTAGTTGCTCCAGATAATTGCATCTACTAAGTAACTAAATATAAATGTCTTTTATATACAGGACGGACTTCATTATCACGGCGAGTCAAGATGGCCATGTGAAGTTCTGGAAGAAGAAAGAGGATGAGGGAATAGAGTTTGTGAAGCATTTCCGTAGCCACCTAAGTATGTTTTGGTTTGGTTCGTCCATACTTAATGTTGTAGCTTTGATGGTAGACTCTAAATCACAATGGCCCCTTGGTGTGTAGGTGTGATTGAGTGCATTTCGGTCAGTGCTGAGGGAGCGCTCCTCTGCACCGTTGGTGATGATCAAGCTATGAAAGTATTTGATGTCGTCAACTTTGACATGATCAACATGCTCAAGCTTGGGTAAGAGCTCCAACCTTCTCTCTCCTTGGGTATCTAACTTAGATTTGTAATGAAGCATAATAAGATACTCTTATGTGTCAGGTACTATCCTGGCCAGTGCGAATGGGTCTATAATCCAGGTGATGCCATCTCCACCGTGGCCTGCTCTGAAAAATCTACAGGAAAGATACACGTCTACGACGGCCGAGGCAGCAATCAGCCGCTGCACACCTTTGATAAGATGCATTCCTCTCCACTGACTCAGATCCGCCTCAATCCCAAATATCGCGTCATCGTGTCTGCGGACAGAGCCGGGATGCTGGAGTACTGGACAGGCCTGCCGAGTGACTTTAAATTCCCCCGGCAGGTCGAATGGGAGTTCAAGACCGACACGGATTTGTACGAGTTTGCCAAATGTAAAACCTATCCCACCAGTCTGACGTTTTCTCCAGACGGCAAGAAAATGGCCACTATCGCAGCTGACCGCAAAGTCAGGATTTTCCGCTTTCTGACAGGGAAGCTCATGAGGGTGTTTGATGAATCCTTAACGGTATGTTACAACACACAGGCCAGATCTGTGACCTTATTTATGACCGTTCAATACCCACAAAATTGGATCTGCAGTGCATCTACTTTCCACATAGAAACCAGGGTTTAGACTTATTGGAAATCCTCGTTAATTCGGGAGTCCCCATGGGGAATCCCCACACTCCCATGTAATGCTTCATATTAAATGATGCAGCTCCATAATAGCTGCATATAGGCCACTTGGTCAGAAGAATGAAAGCCTAACTAATTTAAAACTGTAGCCTTCATCCTTTAAAATATTATTTTATTTATGATATATTAACATCTTGTAATTTATAGTTGTATTCTATTTTATTATTAATAAATTGTATTCTCTTGAATTTTTTATAGTGTATAAAGATGTGCTCTGTAAAAGTCCAGCCTTAATAGCCGAAATTTTAAGAATTATGATAGGGAAAAAATATCTCATATACTGTATATCTACGGTGGTGCTTAAGTTTGTGAACCCTGTGACATAAAAGATCATCAGATTTTCACACAAGTCCTAAAAGTAGATAAAGAGAATCTAGTTAAACAAACGATACAATAATTATACTTGGTCATTTATTTATTGCGGAAAATGACCCAATATCTCACATTAGTGAGTGGAAAAAGTATGTGAACCTTTGTTTTCTCCTTGCAACCCTGTTCCACAACATTGTTGTTCTGTGTTCTTCTGATGGTGGACTCGTGAACATTAACGTTAGTCAATGTGAGTCAGGCCTTCAGTTGCTTAGAAGTTACCCTGGTTTTCTTTGTGACCTTCCCTTTCTATTAAACGCCTTATTCCTGGAGTAATCTTTGTTGGTCTTGAATTTCCTCCATCTTTACACAATCTGTCTGACTGTAGATTGGTGGAGTCCAAACTCTTTAGAGATGGTTTTGTAATCTTTTCCAGCCTGATGACCACCAACTTTTTCTGAGGTCCTCCGAAATCTCCTTTGTTGCAGACTTTGATAGATCCCTGGTTCATTTTTAATAAAAAAGGGGGTCTCCTCACACCTGATTATCATCCCATTGATTGAAACACCTGACTCTAATTTCACTCGCAAATTAACTGCTAATCCTAGAGGTTCACATACTTTTGCCACTCACTAATACATAATATTTTCCTCAATAAATAAATGACCAAGTATAATACGTTTCTCATTTGTTTAACTAGGTTCTTTTTTTAATCTACTTTTAGGACTTGTGTGAAAATCTGATGGTTTTAGGTCATTTATGCAGAAATATAGAAAATTCTAAAGGGTTCACAAACTTTTAACCATCATTGCAATACATGTCTGAATGACAGAAAACTAGTACAAGGGAACCCTTTAACACTTGCTAGAATAGAGTGGAGAATCTCTGTCTTAAAGGCAGAGAGAAACATGGAAACAACAGAATTGTTCTATTTTTTAATTTTGAATAAGTGTAAAATGTTCTAAAAGACACACAAAAGATGGCTCTAGATATTTGTGAAGCTGCTTTGAGACCATGCTGTTGTTAAAAAGTGTTATAAGTCAATTTGATGAGTCAGGCTGTTTAAGTCCTGGAAGTTTTGAGGTGTGTGAGGATAATTTAGCACCTTGAAATGTTCCTCTTTAATATTAGTGTATGAAACAGGAAGCTGATGTTACCTGCTCTCTCACGTGAAGGCCTACTAGGTCTCTAGATCATAATCTCTATCCAATGATCTTTGCTTCTGACTATACTCCTTGCTACCTGACATTCAATCCAATATTTGTTCAGTATCAGCTTATGCAATCTTACATTTTACATCGACCAGATGTTCACTGAGCTGCAGCAAATGAGGCAGCAGCTGCCAGATATGGAGTTCGGCCGCAGGATGGCTGTGGAGAGAGAGCTGGAGAAAGTGGACGGCATCCGATTAACTAACATTATCTTTGATGAGACGGGGCACTTTGTGCTCTACGGGACAATGCTGGGCATCAAAGTTATCAACGTGGAGACAAACAGGTTTGTGTTATTGTTATTTAAAAGATGCAAAAGTCATAAGCCAATATTTGAATAGATAGGCCATTATAGCAATGGTATAATGACCATTTTCAATTTTGTATTCAATTTAATTATTTATGCAGTATTAAAAATGAGAAGAAAAAAAATCCCAGAAAAAAATAGCCTCTATAGGCTTCAGTGGCAAATATTTATTGTGATCTCCCCTTGCAATATATTATATAATTACTGTATTTTTCAGACTATAAGGCGCACTTAAAATCCTTTAATTTGATCAAAAATTGACAGTTCTGGTCTATACGCTGCTTTACGTTACCCGGCTGCAGAAACGTAACGGAGAAACGTTTGCTCTAGTTTTATACTCTACACATTGAAATTAAGACCAAACAGAGTTTGAGGGAACACGACACAATGGCCAGTTAGAGGACGTTATTGAACATAGAACAGCATGTAGAAGCGTCTCTACAGTCTCTATTCAAAGTTTCACGAAGGGCAGAATCATCACTAAACAGATAAGTAACAGCAATGAGACTCGGATAATGACGAGAGAGATCTGGACATGCTTGATGCTGAAACTTTACCTCCGACACTGAGGATGAAGAATTTGATGGATTTATGGAGGAGGAATGAACTGAAAAAGTGAGGGTTTTGTTTTGTTAATGTGAATGAGTTGAATAAAGTTTTGACTGTTTTGTCTCGCTGAATACACCATATATATGGAATTTGATCCATTCATTGATACTGCACTTTATAATCCAGAAAATATGGTGTATATTTAATATACAGAAGGGAGGCTGGAGGTTTGACAGAGAATTTTTTGACAGTGGGACAAACTAGGACAATAAAATGTGTTGAACTGTGTTATTGCTGTGTTTATGGTATTAACTATTTAGACTGATGGCTCAATACAACAAATACAAAAAACCCCTCAATTTCCCCCAAACTTTGGGGCCAGGTGTGTGAGGATCTTGGGGAAGCAGGAGAACATCCGTGTGGTGAAGCTGAGTCTCTTCCAGGGTGTGGCTAAATCTATGAAGGCAGCACCAACCATAGAGATGAAAGCTTCTGACAACCCTGCTCTGCAGAGCTGTGATCCTGACCCCACCATCTTCTGCACCGCCTTTAAGAAAAATCGCTTCTACATGGTAAAATATATCAACACTGATGTCGATTTAATCAAATGAAAAATAAAAATGTAAAAACATTTTGGGCACCATCTTAAAGCTTCACTGCTTTTTTTTTCCCTTCCAGTTTACCAAAAGAGAGCCAGAGGACACGAAGAGCGCTGATTCAGACAGGGATATCTTTAATGAGAAGCCGTCCAAGGAGGAGGTCATGGCTGCCACACAGGCTGAAGGACCAAAGAGGATCTCAGACAGCGCCATCATTCACACCACAATGGGAGACATCCATATTAAACTGTTTCCTGTAGAGTATGTATCTACTTTAATAGTGTATTAGGACTAAAGTAAATGATGAGATCTACTATAATATGAGATTTGGCTATGCTATTTATACCACAGCATTTCTAGATCATTCACCCTTTGTGCTTCAACGCCTTTCAATTAGCACTGAAATAATTTGTATTACTCAATTGTTCTAATTAAGGCCATTTTTAAAACAGAATTTCTTCCAAAAATACTAATTGTTCCATACCCTAATAAATATGGTCCTATATTACACCGTTGCTATTTTAGACCGATTGCTTTGTTACTCACTGTGTTTCAGGTGCCCCAAAACAGTGGAGAACTTCTGTGTGCACAGCAGAAACGGTTACTATAATAACCACATATTCCACCGTGTCATCAAGGTATGCACCCTGCTGCTTATGTGCACCTACTTGGACCTCATTCTGGAGATGCTTGTAGCATTCAACCATATGAAAAAAAATCAATGGGCAACATTAACTCTAGCATAGTTACTCGGTGGTCCAAAATCCTCTTTTCAGATGTAAGTAAATTTTGCATGTCATTTGGAAATTAATGTCCCAGATTCTGGATTAAGACTGGAGAGGCTCAGAATCCACGCTGCTTAAGAGCCAGTATGGATCCTCCACGCTTGATTATTTATGGATCCATGTCATCCGAAAAGAGGATTTTGGACCACTGAGTAACAATCCAGTTCTTTTTCTCCACAGCCCAGATAAGATTCTGATGTTGTTTTTGGTTCAGGAGCAGCTTGATACGAGGAATGTGACATTTGTAGCCCATGTTAGGATTCATCTTCATCTTATGTAATACCTAAGCAGCTACCTGCCTTTATCATCAGGGTTTCATGATCCAGACTGGAGATCCCACAGGAACAGGAATGGGAGGAGAGAGCATCTGGGGTGGCGAGTTTGAGGATGAATTCCATTCTACTCTGAGGCACGACCGGCCCTACACGCTTAGCATGGCCAATGCAGGCGCGGGCACTAATGGCTCACAGTTCTTCCTCACTGTGGTCCCCACGGTAAGACCCTCATTCACTCTTCCTCGTCTGTAGTAAAAAGGAGTAGCTCCACTGAAATAAATTCATTGAGAAGAGGTAGATTTATTTGTAATTTGAAATGGGTTTAATGAAAATTACACACTCACTGAGGAATTTGAGGAACACGTGTCCACCTACTAATTTATGCAGTTATCTAATTGCCTGTTAATCTTTACTTCATAAGATGAAATATTCTAATTCTGCTTCTCACTATCCAAACTACTAACCCTTTATAAGGAATAACTGCTGAAAATGACATCTGGGAAATCAAATTTTACATGGTGTGTATTAGAGTAATTTGAAATGGAGTCTCTACATGGCAGTTTGTCTCTACCGGCACCTTCCATCTGTAAAAGGATCCACTTTAGTTAACATGAGCACAATATCAGTTATAATGCTTTCAAAACTCATCTATTTTCTAATTAGAAGGGGAAGTATATGTTATAGATGTAATTTACATACGAATGACAGAAAACTAGTATGAGCGAACACTTACGACACCAGCTGACATGACAACAGGGTAAAGTTCATTTTTTTTATAAAATAACTAATGTACTGTATTGTACTGCACAATACAGTACAGTTTTAATTATTACTGTTTAAAATAAAACTGCAAAATATCTAAACTATGACTAATGTCCAATCAGTGTCCATTTTGGTCAACGCTCTCTTTCATAGGCTGTAATACGAAACGGCAAATTAAAGGTAGATACTGTTGCCAATTGAATATTTAATTAAATAGCATTTTTTTCTACAGCCATGGTTGGACAATAAGCACACAGTTTTTGGACGAACTACCAAAGGAATGGAGGTGATCCAAAGGATTTCAAACGTCAAGGTTAACCCGAAGACCGACAAGCCCTACGAAGACATCAGCATCATAAACATTACCATCAAGTAAACCACATACCAGCTGGACTGTCCCTGTTTTGTATAATAAAGTTTTAAAACGAGTCAAGAATGAAGAGGTACAGACACCATGTTTTTGTTGTCGTTACAATTTAATGAGATAATGACAATTTTGTTACTAAAAAGCCAACTTCAAGTTCACAACAAAATGAACGTGTAGGTGTGCACTGTGCTTGTCAAAGAGAAATCCAAATCTCCTATTGAGCAAAGCATATATTACAAACTAAAGTCTTCTTGCACGAATGAGAGCTTTACACATGCTTTTTTTTTTAACATTACATAGCAATGAGCGACATGTTCAAACCAAAGAATGGTTCCTCAAAACCATGACCTTTTAATCACCAGACAAAATACGGTAGAACAACTTAATTTACAGGTTTTCTTATGCTGAATATTAAGGACTCAGTCATACACAGCTTGTCAAAACAAAGCTTAACAGGTCTAAGCAAAAAAAAATAAATCTATTAATGCTCCACCTACAGGACAGTGAGGGTTATGCCACCACGTTATCTTAATGGCTGTTCACAGTTAAACAGAAGCACGGAGGGGATGGTGAACCACGGCTTTCAGATTGCTTCAGAGCAGCAGGGTTGCATGCCAAAATAGCAGACCCCTTATAAGTTATGACTGACACCTAGTGGGAAATATATGAATTACACCACTACTTATATTAAAAAGTAGACAGCGCAGAGTGGTGGAGTAGGTGGAAAATTCGCCTGGCGCTAGCATAATTTGAAAGCCTTTTTTCTGGCATTTAGCACATGTCCTTATCCAGAGCTAAGACCAAGCTTACCAGTTTATCTCGCAGGAATGTAAGAGGATTCTTTTTGTCCTGTAATGTTGGTTAATTTCCAGATTTCCTCACTTATCTAACATGAGGCCTAACCAGCCATGGAGAGAAATTCTGTGGGTTTTGTGTTAGCCTGATGACTTTAACACCTGCAAGCCTAAGCTAGTCCTAAAGTTAGCACTCCAGCCCACAAGCGGTGGTATAGCCCCCTGTTTTAAAGCGTTCCTCCGAGCACAGCAGTACCGCACCCGGACTAAAAACAGCACTGAAATAACAGCCTTTTAAAATATAAATAAGCAGTAACGGTGTTTCATGTAACACATTTCTGCTATTCCATACCTACGCGAATGCAAGCTTTTAAACACCACAAGCTGCAATAAATATTTCACAAATTCATTCTTTCTGAGCAAAATTTCAAATAACGTATAAAAAAAACAGCTGGCTATGGAGCATACGGGGGCTGTAACTGGGTTTTTCCAGTAGACCTTTTCTTAAAGTCTACAGGCACTTCACTTATAAATAATATATCCTGTGACTAACGGGTGTTCTGTTGCACTATATTTAGTGTCCTTTAATTGAAGGAAAATGCATATTGCTTTATTAGTCACTATAAAGCTTTCCTTTGTTCTGTGCTGCGTTTCTTTTATACATCCTGCATTGTTAACGATCCATATTAGAGCCCATGAGAAAACGTTCGGATAATTAGTTCTGTCATTTTTGTTCGTTAGTTTAAAGGAATTTGTACACCAGTGCTTGTTCTGAACACATCTAGCGAGCAGGACGTTACGGCGAGGCGGATGGTAACAGTGATGGAAAGAAACAAGCCTGTCTGACTAACAATGAATAAAAGCTAGTTCCTAGCATCAGACCATCAATTAACCACCGTTCACTATTCAACGCTAGCATTAGCACTTGTTCGTTTCAGATGAGTCTTTACGTGCAGTCTTATGATCACCTTAACTGGTCCTTTCTAGCTTTCATTCAGTGCTAGCCGTGTTTACCCGTCTCGTTTGAGTAACCATTAGGCCACATCCAGAACTCCAGCAGCCACTAGCTGGCGCGACAGCCAGTCCAGACCCTCGTGGAGGCCCGTTCCACTGCGTGCATCACAGCCCTGGATGTGCCAGCTCCGGCCACAGCATAGCTTATGCAGGCTGAGCAGTTCTGTCATCTCCTCCACCGAGACGGCGCCGGGTACGTCCTGCACAGATGGCACGACGTGATATGTACAGCGCTGCACGTACCCATAAATGCAATGAACAGAGCTGAGCTTCAAAATCTAGCCCTAGAGAAAGTCAAATTAAGGGAAATCCATATGGTCTGGTTTGAGAAAAGACATCTGCAAAACTTGCTTAATGGTTGTAAAAGGCGGCGGCAACATTAGAAATCTGTGTTACTTTAAAGCGAAGCATCAGAAGCAGTACGCTTAACAGCCCAACAATAGCATCTTGGCAGTTGTGGGGCTTGAACCTTGGATCTTCTGACTCATGTTCAGTACCTTAACCACTGTGGGGGTGGAGCTATGATTTAGGGCTGGTTCAAAAAATGAGGTCAGCTGCTACCTGAATATACTGAAACATGAGGTTCCATCAATGGATTTTTTCTTCCCTGATGGCACGGCCATATTCCAGGATGATCCAATACCAGGATTCATCTGGCTCAAATTGTGAGAGTGGTTCAGGCATGAGACATGATTTTCATACATGGATTGGCCTCCACAGAGTCCAGACCTGAACCCCATTGTGCTGGAGAAGGCAGTGGGTCCAAATATTTTACCATCAATACAAAATCTTGGGGGAAAATGAATGCAACTCTGGACAGAAATAAATGTGAAATTACAGAAGCTTGTGGGAACGATGCTACAGCGAATGTGTGCCATAATCAAAGGCAGTCTAACAAAGTATTAGTGTGTGTTATATTTTAAAAAAAAAAGAAAAGAAAAAAAAGCCAAAACTATATTTAGTTTTATATTTTAATGTTTTATGTGTATGTTAGTATTTTACAAACTACAGCTCCAAATAAATATTTTGAAATTTGTAATTCATTGGAATATCCAAACTTTTATATCATATTTAAAAAAAAAAATAATAATAGGTTTTTTGGCAAATTACTACATCTTTCTATAGACCCAGGAAAACTAAAGTTTGATAATTTGAGATTTTGAAATAAAACAAGTCTACAAGATTTAAAAAAAAAAAGAAAAGGATTTTCCCCCCCAAAACACTTTTCTTTATTCAGATGTCCTTTATAAGGGACAACAGGACATGATATAGTACTTTTCTGTAGTAATTCCACAAATTTTACGTAAAAATAGATGCATTAAGTCCCAACGTCCACTACAGAGGACATTTAAAAAAGTCCACTTAAGTGGTTAAACAAGTGAAAATCAGTAAAAATTGCTTTGAATATTAGCTAAAACTGTTTTATATGTAAAACACGTAAATTATAGGCTTTATAAAAATAATTAATATAATTCAACAATTTAATTCTCTTGCTTCCTTAAAACATGGTTGCTGAGATTGCAGACATTTTGAAAAAGCAGATCTAATGCTATGTTGCGGCTGAGTTAATCGAGATAAGCCTGTTACGGCTTTACCTGCAAAAATCCCGGTTAAGCATTTAGGAAGGTCAGGAAAATATGCAAATTTAGCTCCGCCCCCTAAG
>JAVSBU010055209.1:0-14022 GCA_033118015.1 Loricariichthys derbyi
CTACGGTGTAAAAGGCAAAATAAATTCTATAAACTCAACCAGCAGTCAAGATCATTGCCGTCACACATTACGGGATCTGTTACATACAGTGTTACGTACAACAAAGGTTTGCAGTTCAGAAATCCAATTGACAGTTCTAGGTAATGTATAAGAGTGTGGGAAGAGTTTATAAAGACTTCAAATAATGTATAACTACTAAAATAAGCATAGCGTCCCTACTTTGCGGAAATTCGCTTATCGCCTGTGGGTCTGGAACGGATCCCCCGCGATAAGTGAGGGAACACTGTATATACGATTCAAATACAAAGAAAGTAACAAAGTCTCGCTGATGATTACCGAGGAACACGGCATCATGGCTGTTCCGTATTTTGCCTCAGTAGGCTCAATTTCCCACTTTCAAAGGTAAATGCACCAGTAATCATTTTTAAGTAAAAATATGGATTAGTAACAGTTGTTATCGATCGATGGAATAAATTGTTTGTGGTTTTGATGCTTGTTTGGCGTGTAACTGCGCACTTTGAGCGGTTTTGTGAATTCACTGACATCGTTTTCAGTACACATACTACAGGTTCAAAATACACTACGCAGTATGCATGGTAATCACCTCTTCCCCAGGTCCTATGTTTGTACAGGGAGTGCTGTAGACGTTTTCAACCAACCTCGTCCCCAGGTGACTGGTATATTTAGTACTACTATTTTGTGTGGTTTGGTAGATTTAACAATCTTGTCATCCTTCTTCATCTTATATGATCTGGCCACTCCAGATCTGAACAAATCTTTAATTTAATTATACTGCTGTGTTCCTGACAATATGCCCTTTCTAATTATGTATAATATATGTATGTTTGCTTAAAGAGTTTTCAAGAAATTTATAATCCGTTAGGTAAGCTATATGGATATGAAAAATGTGATGAGAGCTGGCTGCCGTAAATTAACTTTTTGCAATGCTTACATCAAATTCTTAAGAAGATTAATTTGACTATATTTTGAAGAAGCTGCCCTTTTCAAAGTTATAACATATACATAGGTCAAAAGTTGCCAAATTGAAATGTGTTCATTTTGTGTTCATTTGTTGAATTGAAATCTAGTGGGTATCAATCATCACTGCTGCTACTGTTTGTTTATGAAGTTGTTCATATACGTCTTTTGCTTTCAGTTATTTGCCAATTTGAAATGATGTGAAATAAATCTCCAGTTTGTTTGCTTTGACATCATACAAGTACATGTATTTCTAATTCCTCTTTGACTGAGACACCTATGACATGTCACATTGTCATAATACCAAACAAAAACTAAACCCTAATGCAATTGGAACAGAAGACCGTGCTATAGTATTTTATTTTGAATTTCATATCAATTAAAATGCCATTTTTTATAGTTTTCCTAGGGTGCTCATTGGCACAGATGGTAACACCATCGAGATTTCAGAGTTCCAGATTCTACAGTTCTATGCCAACAATAACATCATTGATTAATATATATGTTGGTGATTTTAAAGTCTGCAAGTTTTAAATAAAGTATGTGGGGTAATTGGAATGTGCCAGAATGAGAATTTTCCCTCAAGAAATAAAAGAAATGTGGATCTTCAACTCCACAGTGCGGTACCTTATCCACTAGGGTACCACAGTAACACAATACTGTTAATCAGAGTCATAGTTTTGCTTGCATGTGTTTGACACGAAGTGTTTTTATATTAAAAACCATGTGAGATTAAAACAGATTAGCAAGAGTGTATATTTCACGTGACTGCTTTTGTTGATGTTAATGTTGCTGGTTGCCATAGGTGGCTGTTGTGGGTCTGACCAGAAGACGTACACAGTGGGAGGATGGGCCTGGGCATGGTGGTTAATCACTGACATCCAAAAGTAAGAACCATTCTTTATATCTGTCTCTCTTCAGCATCCTGCTTCTTAAAAATTAATGTGACTGAGATTATTGCTTGTGACTCAATCAAAAATTGTAAACAGTAATAATGATAATAGCAAGTATTGGAGCCCAGAGACTCCATGTTGAGACCTAGGTGAAAGACTGTACAAATATATATTTTTATTTAACACAACATCTCAAATTTCACTGACATAGCATATTGAAAGCATATTGTGAGAATCTACATTTATTTAAGGAAGCCTAACATAAATATATTAGCTGATGTTTGCTAATGTATGTGAATAACACTTTAAAACTGAAAGATTATTTTGTGAAAGTATAAATTTGGTTCGGGATAGTGAATTTTCCGGTTCCTTAGCGGACTGGGTGAGTAGAAGTTCTAAAAAAAAAGGTAGTGAATTTAAAAAACACTATCCTATAACCATCTTATTAAAGTCACTTTTTAATAACATACATGTTTGTAAAATTTTAAATGTCTTCTTCATTATGCATCACTATCTCGCCTTGCTTTGCTGTGATTTGCATTTCTCTTTATCTCAACTAATATTTACTGGGATCCTCAGCTTGGTGCTCTATATCCCTTGATCTACTATGCAAGGAGCTTGAACCGAGTTACGTACTGCAGATATTTTTAGGAATCCCCTCTACTTGATCATATAACCTTTTACATTACAGCTTATTAGTGGAATGAGAATTTCTGGGAATGGCTTTAGCAGCAGACTGAACTGGTTCCTGATAGTGAGGTCAGATTGTTTTATGTACTCCATCCTTCTGTCACAGAGAGCAATCTGCTTAGTGGCTTTTAGTGTTTGGCTGATTTAATTAGGTGAGATGCATGAGTACAATCAGAGCCTGTGTTCGTCTTTGTTTAGCAGATGTACTGTAAGTCTAAACCAGATCTACACAGGTCAGATTTTAACAGCAATAAGCTTTAAGTTACGATTTCTCTATTTTATCCAGTAATAAACAGAAAGGATGTGAAAGGGTTCAACTCTGGCTCAGTGGATGTGCTGCTTGTTTTCAGATCAGTGAACTGTGGAATATTTTTGCTGCTGCATAACGATAGTTTATCTTTCCATGGTGAATGATATACGAGAAAGAGAAGTAACTAGTGTTAATTAAATGTTTTAGTCTTTATTAAATACAAAATTTTAGTTGTTGGTACTGAACCCAACATTACTAGTACTTGGTAGTGTTAAATTAAAGTGAAGTAACTACTCAAGTCAGACTGCTATTATAATGTATACTCATTAGTTGAAATGCCAATCGTGATGTAAAAGTTGTTTCTGTGAGAGTTTTCTGTTAATGGCCTGCTTATTATTTAAATTACCTAGCCTAACTAAATTAATGATTGCTTGGATTTGGCTCTTTTTTTGCCTATGATATACAAGATTGGATAATATTGCAGATCTGACACAATATGAATAAAGCAAAGGTCTGTTTTGGTATATCTGTAATTTGATCAGTGACTAGAAGGATTTTAAAATTACATTTAGTGTATTAAAATTTGTTTTATAGGATCCTTAATTACCCAGTACACAAAAATGTCAGGTGACACAAGCACGCTTTACACCATAGATGTCCGATAGCTGTTTTTGCTTTTGATTTAGCCCATATGTAAAACCTTTAAAAACAGATTTGTTTGGTATTGTTTTGTGCAGCAGAATCCAACCACTGTGGGCTGATTTATTATATATTACATGAGCCCTATTTGGATTGGATTACTGTAAGGAATGCCTGTTATTGAATTATTCCAAGTCATATAAAACTCATTAGCCAAAGTGGTTATTATTAACAGAAAATATATATACACGATCAGGCATTATCACCATTATGACCACCTCCTTGTTTCTACAATCCTTGTCCATTTTATCAGCTTTACTTACCATAACTGCACGTTGTAGTTCTACAATTAAAGATTGCAGTCAGTCTGTTGTTAGCCTCCTTTCACCCTGTTCTTCAGTGGTCAGGATCAACACAGATCAGGTACTATTATGGTGGTGGATCATTCTCAGCACTGCAGTGACACTGATGTTTGTTTTGTGCCGGTATGATTTTATCAGATGCACCAGTGCTGCTGGAGTTTTTAAACACCATAATATTATCTCTCACTGAGAACTTGCCTGAGTTTTGTCAAGCAACCAAAAATTTCCAGCTACCAGCATACTGTAGCAGCATCCTGTGAGCACTGATTAAGGATTAGAGGATGACTAACACAAACTTTGCAACAAAGATGAGCTGCTGTCTCTTTCTATAATCTATAAAGTGGAGCAATAAGGTGATTGTCTCTAATAAAATGGATAATGAGTAAAGAGTGTTTAAAAACTCCAGCAGCACAGCTGTGTCTGATAAACTCGCACTAGCACAGCATACACTAACACACCACCACATCAGTGTCACTGCTGATCCACCACCCTAATAGTACCTGATCTGTGCTGGTCCTGACCACTGAAGAATAGGGTGAAAGGAGGTTAACAAATAACATAATGTAATAATAATGCGTTGGATTTATATAGCGCTTTTTCCAGAACTCAAAGCACTTGCACTTGCATTGTCCATTCATACCATACCCTGGGGCAGTCTGACAGAAGCGAGGTTGCCAGTTTGTGCCATCGGCCCTTCCGTCCACCACCAATCACACAAACCCATACTAGGCAATGTGGATTAAGTCTCTTTCCCAAGGACACAACCACAGATGGGGGGCTTGAACCGACAACCCTCCGGTTACAGGGTGAGCGCCTTAACCCACTGCGCCACTGCTGGCCCGGTTAACAAATTATGCCATAAATGTACTGTACTAATAATTGTACTGTAGAACTACAACGTTTTTTTTCTTTTTTTTTCAATTTTGCCTTTTTTATGGTCGGCGATTCCATAATCCAACAAATAAAATAAGTGTGGCCTAAGTGGAGCTGATAAAATGGACAAGGATTGTAGCAACAAGGAAGTTGTCATAATGTTATGGCTGATCAGTGTATATGGTACATATTTAAAGCTACAGTATTTCCTTATGATGGTAGCTGCATAAAAGTAACCCCTTGGAATATCTGGCGATATCTAGATTCATGCTTTTTTATTTGTCCTCATGTCATGGCTCTAAATATCCAGTCAATTAAATAGCATAGTGACTCTTATAGATTTCAGGTGTTTGACTGACTTCTATTTGTATGCTGAAAAACAGTAGATATTTGACTACACTTGTATTTCTAGGTAATTCCCTTTTTGCTAAAACAGTGCTGCTTACCTTAAGTAGAGTGGGCAGGGCTTTTACTCTGTTTACATACAGAGCTCTGAGGAATGATGAAACATTCGAAAGGCAAAGGAATCACAAACATCTGAATATGAGAAACTTGTGATTAAAAGTGAGATGACTTGTTGTATGGAGATAGTTTGGTTTATCAAAATTAAGCACTAAGCAGAAATACATTATCTGTTAAGTTAGAAAGTCTGTTAAAGCTCTTTGAAACAAATAGTCTTTTTGCTGTCATAGTGTGCTGAGCAGCATTGTAGCTAAACCTCTAAACTAACTTTTCAGTGAAGCACCTGTAGATGATCTCTGGACCGGATTTTCCTCCCCTCAGTCACAGCCAATTGTCCCTGCATATGATGTACATGAAAGGCACCTCTGGGACTTGAACCTGGGTCCTAGTGGTGATGAGCTAACATTTAGATTACTGCACCACCATGTAAAATAGTATGTTCAAATATAGACAGTTGTTTGCATTTAGAATTTTACCCCAGTACTTTTTATGGTTTATTGGCGCTTATGATGAAATGTTTGTACCACCTGACATTTTGGACTTTGGGACTGAAATTAAATTTATTTTAATATACCCAAAATGGATACACATGATAATGATGTTGAAGTGTAATGTTATATAGAATTATAGAATATAGAACTTCTCAGCTTTTTCATCCGGCGCCCCTAACCCAATGCTCACCTTTTTCCCACTATTAACATGCTGATAACATTTTGCTGTTGTGCTACCCTCTTCCCCTTTTCCTCCGTGCCCTCGCCTTCGTAGAGTTTCTCTGGAAATAATGACCATCCTGTGTCGCTGTGAGCATACCGAAACAGCTGAGGGCATCCCCCTAGATGTGACCGGGGTGGCTCAGGTAATACAATCCAGTAAACAAAAAAAATATAAATAATTCAGGGTTAAAAGTCTCAGGCCTGAAGAACAGCAGTGGGTTAGCTGGAGGAAAAAGATGCAGCACAGCTCTTCGGATTCAACGGATCTGCCTTCTAATATTTTTGTCTGAATGCTTCTGACCTGATCTCACACATACAAAAACATTCACACATGTTGGTGTGGTCTTCTTCTTCTGCAGTGAACTGGAGCGAGTTGGCTGTGTGCTTGTGCTACACCGTCAAGCTAATGAATGATCTCCAAGTGCCCTCACTAAAAGTGTTATGCAATCAGTGCTGCGTAAATCAGACAGTTTTACCAAAATAAGCTCACCGGATAAAATTTCTGAAAGGAAACTCCAAAGGTAACTGTATACCATGAACATATGAAGCAGAGTGGCAACCACTGTAACATTGTCCGGTTACAGTGGGCAAAAAGCCACAAAAATTGGAAACGAAATCTGGCCAAACTGCACATTTCTGTGATGCAAGAGTGGCCGAACATTGATGTCGCCCAGATCCAGAACCTTTACACTCATAGATGTATTACATGCTGTTAGATAGGTTTCAGTCACAGTAACTAATTTTTTGTCTGGTGAACTTATGATATTGATAATATTATTTAGACTTATTATACTAAATACCTAAAGTTATTCACATAAAACACCTACGGATTATTTTATGCATACAATGTATTTTGTACTCTTTTATGTAAAGTATAGTAAAGTATATAAATACATACTAGAACATTAATACATATGGAGTTAATTTATTGTAATCTCACCTCTCAGCACTGGTTCAGCTTACAGTGAGTGCACTTGGATCACGTGTCTGGAGTGAATAATTTCTCATTCTTTGCGCCACATTTGGTTTTGTTTTCATATCCCTTCCTTATCAGGTTTTTCCTTCCTTCCTTCCTTCGTTCTTTCTCTCCATCCCCTCTGTAGACCATAAGCACAATTTTTGGTTTGTTTTTTTCTTTTCTTTGCGTCTCCCACAGGATAACCCTAGAGATTATGACCCTGCAGCCCAAGTGTGATGATGTTGAGACGGCGGAGGGTGTAGCGATTACAGTCACAGGTGTGGCACAGGTAAACTCTGCGCACCTCCTTTTTTAAATCGCATTTTCTCCCTTTTAAACAGCTTATGACCCACCTTTATCCTCTCCTGTTTTTTTAGAACTTGTCCCTAACTTAACAGCATGATTCTTATTTCAGTGGACTCTATTTAAGCCTGCCTTTTGTGTAATGATTAGAAGTTGGCAGTGTAAATTGTTTTGTTCAACAAAAGCTATATACAACCCCAATTCAAGTTGGGATATTGTGTAAAACATAAAAACAGAATACAATGATTTGCAAATCCTTTTCAACCCATATTTAATTGAATGCACTACAAAGACAAAATATGTAATGTTCAGACGGATAAACTTTATTGTTTTTTGCAAATATTCACTCATTTCAAATTTGATGCCTGCAACACGTTCCAAAAAAAGTTGGGACAGTGGCAATCTAGGGCTAATAATAAGGATATAATCTATATAATGATGTGATTTCAAACAGGTGATTATGATCATGATTTGTTACAAAAGCTTTATTTTATGACATCTAATACAGTTGCATTTTTTAACACCAGAGGGTGCAGTCATATGTCATATATGGCATATCTTCCTTTGTACAATAAAACCGTTGCTAAAAATGTTTAAAGGCTCGGCTTAGCACTAATGAGCTTGTTTGTTTACTGTGATTTTTAATTTAAGACAGCACTTGGCTATTTTTATATCTAATTAGTAAAACTAAATCTTTTGGTTAAAAACTTATACAAGAAAATGCACATTTTTGCATTGCTTACACTTCAGAGATAATAAAAGGGAATGTCTTTCATTGAACAGAAAATTGATAATTGTGAAAAAGATGAACCAAGAAACTGAATCCAATTGAAACGTGAGCAGAGTGTGTCGCTACACCCCCAGTAAATACCTTGAATGTGACTCCAAGTCCTTAGATAAGGCTAAGTAATGCACTCTATAAAATAAAACCACTGTTCTGCTTAAAATGCTTCCTGAGTCTGTGGAGGATTAACTCCAATACAGTATTATAACAAATTACGAGTACATTTACGTTCCTAACATATTACCTTATACATGCCTTAAATCTGAAACCAGCTTCATAGAACAGTTCTAATTTCCAGATCATCACATTCTCATTAAGTTTGCTAAGTTATTTTGGCTGCAGTGATTCTTCATTCTGCTGATCTTAACAGTAAAGCCATTGTGATTTAGGGAAGCTCTTTTCGATAACATGCCTCTTCTGAATGGGAGAAGCTAAACAAAGCACTAATTGTCTCTGTGGGGATCAGTTTTTCCAGAACAGGAGAAGCCATACTCTTGTGATGCAAGTTAATGTCCTTCTCATTTCATAAACACAAGCTGATTTAAAGACCAACTTTCTGTACTGTCTTACACAAAAACTAAACAATGCTATTATTTTGAAAATCAAAGCAGAAGCAAGAATCCTGACTGATATTTCTGTTTCAGTTCTAATATAATTTTGTGTTATTTCCCAGTACCACTCCTCCCTTTTATTCGTTTTGCTCTTTGCTTTTCTCTGAGCATGTTGTGTGAACAAGTGTTGTTTGTACTGTGTACACACAGCTGTTTGAGTGTCTGCTGGACCTGCTCCCTCTGTAGGTTGCATTTGGTAGAGTACAGTCTTCACAAATATGTTTACATGCACACAAATGATGTGGTTAAAATAAAACTTTGAGTTTAGGATAATTGATGATTGATATCAGATTCATGGTAGATCACCATACAGACACTTTATTAGGAACATCCAATTTGTTCTTGCACTCAGTGAGTGTGTTTATATGCACTTAATACTATTATTATAACTGCAGAAAATCAGATTTGGTCAGTGATCCGATCAATGAGTATACATGCAATCAGTAATCAGATAATGGGAAACCTCTTTGGCATGACTTTGGCAGTAATCGGATTGCTACTTTGCAACCAACCAATAATCTCATATAAAGATGTGATGTAAAAACTTATACTTTAATAATGAACAATCAAATTATTTATTTTCTTAAGTATATATGGTTTCAGAGTCTCCACAAAGTGTTCGATAAACGACTTAATTCCAGGGTTGCCAGATCCCCTGAGAGAAACCCAGTTCAGGTCTATGTGATAAAGCTTAAAAGAAGCAAAATCTTATTAATAAGAGGACCTGGCAGTTTGGGTCAGATGACCATGACAAGGGCATCACAGTCATTTCTCTGATATATAGATTTCAAAAGATGGAACATATTTGTGATACTGGGAGTCCTTTGGTAGTGAGTAATTAATTTAAAATGGTGATTTCTTCCACTCATCAGTTCAAAAATGCAATTATGACTACCCACTGCTTTCCCCATTTACACTGTGACCACAGAAGACCACACATTTTCAGTGGTGGCCTGTGTGTTTTGAAATATGGTCTGTAAACGGTAATTACCTACTGAGGCAGCTGGTCCAGTTCTGAGTATAAACAAATTCTTCCCTAAAGCTGGGAGTGTTGTTAGATATCTCTCTTTCTGTAAAACATGTTTATAGCAGTGGATCACGAGCTTTAACATCTACAATGTCTGATAAATACTAATATTATGTACATGTTCTTTTAATGTTTCTCTTAGCATTTCCAGCATTTAGAATATAACTTTGTCCAATGTAACTCACTTGCTCAGTGGCCTAACATCAGTTTGATTTGTGGAACAATATGGAATTGCTTATGTATTTATAAAGTCAAGTAGTATAAGAAGTGCCAATGGAATTACTTAATTCTTGATTTATATATAGTTATTCTGTGTCTTTTTGAAAGTGTTCTGGAATGGAGCTGAACAATGTATTCTGCCCACATTAAGTTCGTAAACTCGACTCATGCATTCAGCAGAAAAATAATCACAAATTCATCAAACCACAAGTCATTGGAAATGCAACACTAGTCTTTGTTTAGAGTGTATTAGCAGCAGCAACAAAGTAAATTTGTATTCTTTCATTTTTTAAAATATTTTATTCAATCATAAAGATTGATAAAGACTGGGTTTCAGCCGATATATTATTTGCGATATGTTAATTTTCTCCCGTTATTGTCATCGGTCCGATGTTAGAATTTCAGCCAATATTATAGCCGATATTACAGCTGATATTTATCTATTTATATATGAATATTTATTTGGTTTTTTTTACTGTTATTTATTAAGCAAAGTATGTGTTCTCTGACTCTATAGTCATGTGTGCAGTTGTATTTTTTCTTCTGTTTTCTTTTACAGTTAATAGTTCTTCTTGCTGCCTGTTTTAATTCAGTATTTTAAAAATAGTCCTATCTTTTCAAAGGAAACGTAGTAAATAAAATGGAACAAAACCATTATTTTGACAGTCGTTATGTTTATCATGTCTAATTTACCTGTTTTATTGCAAGTAACATAGATTACTATCAAGTTTTTGACAACAGTTGGTGTATATATTATAATGTAAATTTCCTGTAAATACAGAAAGATTAAATTATCAGTTTTAATATCAGTACCGACCACAACAATGTGCTAATAATCGATTATCTTATCGGCCTAAGAAATTATATATTGTTGTACCCCTACTGGATTTTTCACTCTATAACCAGAACATTAACTATTTGCCTATACATATACAAGCTTTAGACTCCACTGGGAAAGATTAGAATGAATATTTTCTGGCAGGCAAAGAATGCTGGAATTTATGCTAGTAAAAGTAATTCTGGTATCTGAGATTCGCTGTCCTGTAGAGACTAAGTTGGTTGCTCACACTTCTTTTTGACGTTATGAACACTTTACACGTATTCAGGACCATGTGTAGATTTTGCCAGTACCAACTATTTATGTGATAGACCAACACAAAGAAGCATGTATGTGTAATGTGTAAAAAAAATTAATGAATAAAAGTCTGTGTGGCGTGCATTTGTATTCAGCCCCCCTGAGTCAATAGTTTTTGACTTTTGCTGCAATTACTGCTGCAGGTCTTGTGGAATTGTCTCTGCCAACTTTGTACATTTAGAGGCTGAAATAAATGCCCATTCTACCTTGAAATATAACTCGGGCTCAGTCAGATTGGATGGAGAATATCTGTGAACAGCAATTTAAGTTTTGCCCCAGATTCTCAATGGGATTTAGGTTTGGACTTTCTGACACATGAATGTGCTTTGATTTAAACTATTTCATTGTAGCTCTGGCTGTATGTTTAGGGTCATTGTCCTGCTAAAAAATAAACCTCTACCCCAGTCTCAAGTCTTTTACGGCATCTTCCTCAAGGATCAACACTGACCAGCTTTCCTGTTCAACTTCAAAGTTCCGCTTAGTTCTCATCTGACTAGAGCATGTTCTTCCACACATTTGCTGAGTCCCCAACATGGCTTGTGGCAAACTGCAAGCAGGACTTCTTAATGCTTGCTTTCTTCTTGCCATAAGGCCAGATTTGTTGAGTACATGACTCATAGTTGTCCTGTGGACAGATTCTTCCACCTGACCTGTGGATCTCTGCAGCAACTCCAGAGTGACCAGGGGCCTCTTCTTTGCTTCTCTAATTAGTGCACTACTTGCCTGGGCTGTCAGTTTAGGTGAACGGCCATATCTTGGTAGGTTTGCAGTTGCGCCGTACTCATATTTTCTTATGAACTGAACAGTTCTCTTTGGGATGTTCAAAGCTCAGGATTTTTTATAACCTAATCTTAATTCCTGACCTGTCTTGTGTTTTCTTAGTTTTCATGATGCTGTTTGATCACTAATGTTCTCTATCAAACCTCCTCAGTCCTTCACAGAACCACTGTAGTTATACTGAGAATAAATTACATACAGGTGGACTCTATTTACTAATTAGGTGCCTGAATGCAATTGCTCACAGTGGATTTTATGTAGGGGTATCAGACTACAGGGGGCTGAATGCCAAACTTTCCAGATTTTTAGTTATTAAAATTTTTGAAAACCGTGTATCATTTGCTTTTTACTTCACACATACTTGCTACTTTGTTTTCATCTATCGTATAAAATCCCAATAAAATAAATATTACATAATATACATAATAATGTTACATTGTAATCTAATATTGTTCAGCCCTATTCTGAATTGAACAGAATGGTTTGTGTTATTAGACGACTGTTTCTCTGCTGCTGCCTGATGTACGTGTGTGTGTATTCATTACTCTCAGGTAAAGATAATGACTGATCAGGAGTTGCTGTCTCTGGCCTGTGAGCAGTTTCTGGGTAAATCAGTCATGGAAATTAAAGGGGTCATCCTTCAAACGCTGGAGGGTCACCTGCGCTCCATTTTGGGTGAGTTCGCAAGCTTTTACCATTGTGGCTTAATCATAGTGCTACATGGCAGTAGGGTGAATATATGCTGTGAGTTGATGCAGAATGCTTTTGTACTATGTGTTGTAAAGAAATAACAAATGTGGGGCTTGGATGACAATTCACTAGCCCACATCTGTGGTGACTGTGGTGAATCCTGCCAGTGCCTTCTGGCTAGGTCAAGCATAGTATGCAGCTGCAAAAATAGTGAATGGCTGACATGCAAATGGACCCTTAAACAAAGTCCAGGGTGGAAATCCCATCTCTGCCAAGCTGCCATTGTTGGGTCCTTAAATAAGGCTCTTAACTCACACTTACTTGGATTGTAGGAGTGTAATGATGCTCACCTTTTGATTTGATATACAATACTGAGTTCACAATTTGATTTATTTATGATTTTTTTCTGAAGTGTGTGTTTGTTCTTCAATGTTTTTAAAGCCTAAAACATTTATTCTTTTGCAATGAAAAGAAATTTCTAGAAATTGTAACACACCATACATTAAACACTGAATAAAAACATTCATTTTTATTTTTGAAAAATAACAATTCAAAAAATGTGTGCTTGTATAAAATTTTTAACAAAAAGAATATTTATTCACTGTGGCACATCATGATCTGTAATGTCAGGATCCATTGCTATTTCTTTATTGGATTATAAGATTGTCTCAGTTGTTAGTCACTCTGGATAAAGGTGTCTGCTAAATTGCTAAATGTAAACGTAATGTCATGCACAGTGTACATTTTTGTGCAGGTCAGAATAAACCAGACCAGCTGTTTATCCCTAAGAGTTTGCTTGTAAAGAAGATACAGAATTAAGACATAAAAGCTCCACATAGTTTAAGTAGTAAACATTACTGACCTCAGTCCTGTGCTTGCAGGCACTCTAACAGTGGAACAGATTTACCAGGACAGAGATCAGTTTGCCAGCCTGGTAAGGGAGGTGGCAGCTCCTGATGTGGGCAGGATGGGTATTGAGATCCTCAGCTTTACAATAAAGGTAAGCACATTTATATATAGCTACATTTAAATCATACGAAGCCAGAAAATGCATGCTGTTTGGCTCAAGCGTATTCCTAATGTGTAAAATTGTTCTTTCTTTGTTTCTTAATTTCAGTTTTATTGTGAGGAACATTTAGATCTTTTCATAACTCTTGAATTTAGATATGTTTTTTACAATTAATTGTCAAATCTGTCTCCATCAGCCAGATTAAAATCCAATGGCTGTATCCTGTATAATATGTCATGGGTGCTGTGATATGTAGTAGTAGTTTTATATGTGGCAGTAACATGTCTGAAGCCTCCTCCTGAAGTGGAAGAGCAATCAAATTCAAATCACATATCAGTACATTTTGGGCTGCATTTACGTGTGTCTTTGTGATTTAGCCATACAGATACAATATTGATTCTCAAAACACATGGAACAACCTCAAGTCAAATTGTGTTTTGTTTTGATTTACTAAATCAACTAAAATACGTAACATTTGCGCAAACGAACTAAATAGAACTCATTTCTACAAAATAATGCATTTATGTAAAAATATGCTAGTGGCACAAGACGTGTGACATGGGGTTTGAATTTTTTTTTGTTTTTATTTTCTTTGAATATTTTGAGTATTTCAAAGTAATTCATCTACCTAAATAATGCTTGAAAAAAA
>JAVSBU010055318.1:0-14021 GCA_033118015.1 Loricariichthys derbyi
GCCTCTATATTCCTTCTCTCGAAGTCTTCTTCGAACAGTGGATTGTGACACTTTCACCCCTGCCCTGTGGAGGTTGGTAGCGATGTCAGTGACTGTTGTTTTTTGGTTTTTCTTCACAGCTCTCACATTCTTTCTGTCATCAACTGCTCTTGTTACCCTGGGCCAACCTGTTTGATGTTTGTTGCTCAGTACACCAGTAGTTTCTTTCTTTTTCAGAACATTTCAAAATTGTTGTAGTGGTTATGCCCAATGTTTGTGCAATAGCTCTGATCGATTTTTCCTCTTCTCTTAGGACCAAAATGGTTTGCTTTTCTCCCATAGATAGCTTTCTGGTCTTCATGTTTGCTTAACAGAAAATGCAGTTTTCACAGGTGAAACCCAAAACAAGAACTATTTAATGTCTCTGAAATCGATCTAAAAGGCAACACCTGAGCAACTAGAAACACCCATCAGTCACGTTCCAATACTTTTGCTCACTTGAAAAGTGAGTGGGTTCAAAGAAAATGTGCTCTGTTCTGGCTTGTTTAACACATCTAGATGTAAAAACCATGAAATAAAATCTTGTGTGAACTTGTGTGTCATATTCATCATTTTATCTGAAACCCAAATGTCTTCAGTATACAACAAAAACAAAGAAACTGAACTTGCTGTTCCAACTTTTGGAGGGGACTGTATATAGGCTCGTATGACAGCAAATAGTGACTGAAAAAGCAGCCACTAGCAGAGACACCACGGCATATATTCATCATCTATATTAGCATTTAAAATAAATTGAAAGTATAGATTTTACCAAATAGTTGAAGTATTAAACTTTTACGCAAGAGAAATAAAGTATCCATACAACCAAGTTGAAAAAGGCATTTGCAATAAACACATAGACCTCTGTAGTTTGAATATACTAGCATTTAAAAACACAGCACCAAGCAGAAAACATATACAATAGAGCACTTTGATAATACACAGATCAGCCATAACATTAGGACCACCTCCTTGTTTCTACATTCTTTGTGCACTTTGTAGTTCTACAATTAGAGACTGCAATCCATCTGTTGCTTTGTATAATTTGTTAGCCTCCTTTCAGCCTGTTCTTCAGTGGTCAGCACCTCCAAGGATCAGGTACTACTATAGGGTTGGATCGTTCTCAGCACTGTAGTAACACTGATGGGGTGGTGGTAGTGTAGTATTTGTTGTGCTGTTACAAGTTGATCAGACATAGCAATGCTGCTGGAGTGCTGTAGTTCAGTTTGAGACATTCCCCTTATTGCTCCAGCTTGTAGATGGAAAGTCAGAGACAGTTGTTGCACAGTTTGTGTTAGTCATCCTCTAGTCCTTCATTATTGCTCACAGAACATTGCCAAAAGGATGCTGGTGATTGTAATATTTTTTGCTGCATGACGGATCACTACAATACTATGGTGGTGAAAATCAGTGGTGTTGTGTCTGCTAACCTCGTACCAGCACAACACACACTTACCACCACCACCACCACCACATCAGTGTTGCTGTAGCACTGAGAATGATGAACCACCCTAATAACACCCGATCTGTGGTGTTCCTGAAGAACAACATGAAATGTGGTTAACAAATTATGCAGAGTAACAGATGGACTGCAGGCTCTAAATATAGACTGCAAAAGGTGCAACTATAAAACAGAAGTGTAGAAATGAGAAGGTGGTCATAAGAGGTGTTTAATGTATAGGTGATCATTACAGGTTGAAGTTTTTTTTGGGGATAAAGGTAAAATGAGTGAAGAGATCAAAACCCCAGAAACAGATCCTATGAAGTAAAATTTGCCTCAAATCAAAGATTTGTGTTGTACAGATCACAGAAATCTGATATACAGGGTTCACATGAATATCGCTACAACCTAATCAACAACATAATACAATAATGCAGTACTAATTAATTAGAAGCAAGTTTGCTAGTGCTGCCAAAACAATTAAATGTTGCAAAATTGCATAAACAGATTGTGTTAATTGTGATTACATTGCTTGAATTTGAGAGAATTAATTGCCATCTTGACTAAATGTTCATTATGTAGACTAAATAGCCAAGATGCTGCAGTGCTTGCCATACACCGATTTATTAATATCAGCACTGAATGCCACATACTGATTTTCTTTATTTTTTTTCTCCACTATTTAAGATGTGGTAAATCTCATTTCACTGTAAAGTTGTATACACTGCACTGAATTGCTCAGCCACTGAACTCTCATGCAATCACTTTCAAACATACATTTATGAAGTGAAAAACTTGTGACAGCGCAACACAGTGCCAACCAGATATTTGCCAGAATTCAGTCCGTTCATGCTGACATGCCGAATGTGTTTTATAATATATTCTGCACCAGATACTGCAGTTGTTTCATTGCAATTGGTGTACTACTACTTCCAATGTAATTGTAGCTTTATTACAATTTGCTAGTACCGGGTTGGACCATTCGTCGCCTACAGAACTGCCTTAATTCTTTGTGACAAAGATTCAAAAAGATGCTGGAAATATTCCTCAGAAGTTGTGGACTATACAGACATCATCATCATCATCATCATCATCTAGCTGCTGCAGATTTGTCAGCTGCACATCAATGATGAGAATCTTCCATTCCACCACATCCCAAACATCCTGTCTTCGATTGAGGTCTGGTGAATGTGGAGGCTATTTGTGTACAGTGAACTTACTTGCATGTTCAAAAAACCAGTTTAAATCATTTGAGATTTTTGACATGGCTCATTATTTGGCTGAAAGTTGCCATCAGAAGATGGATACACTGTGGTTAGAAAGGGAGGACATAGTTATGGTAGGCTCTGGTGTTTAAACAATCCTCAATTGGTTTTTAAGGGGTTTCACCACCTGACAAACACTGACAAGAAAGGGTGGAGCCATGCTTTTATGTTGTTTTATGCCAAATTCTGACCCTACTGTCTGAACACTGAGGCTGAGAATCAGACCAGCCAATCTTATATTGTCCTGTGCAAATTACTACTCATTACAATAGAGGTATAACTCAGAACTGCGACTGGATATTTTCTCTTTTTTGGACTATTCTCTGTAAACCCTACAGAAAGCCGTGCTTGAAAGTCCCAGTAGATAAGCAGTTTCTGAAATGCTCAGATCAGGCTGTCTAGCACCAAGAACCATGTCCTGTTCAAAGTTGCTTAAATCAGCTGTTTTCAACAATCTGATGCTTGGTTTAACTTCAGCAGGTAATCTTGAATGTACCTACATGCTTAAATGCACTGAGTTGCTGCCACATGACTGATTAGATCTTTTCATTAATGTGAACAACAGCTGAACAAGTCTATCTAAAAAATTGGTTGTGAGCGTGTGTTATGTAAGTCATTAATAATAAGGGAAATAGATTTATTGGACCTTGGACATATATGTGGATGGATGCCTGCGTGTAGCCTAGTGGTTAGACTCTGGACCAGAAGGTCCAGGGTTCAAATCCCACATCTGCCAAACTGCCAGTTAGGTCCTTGAGCAAGACCCTTAACCCACAATTACTTGGATTGTAAAAATGTATAAATTGTAAGTCGTTCTAGATAAGGGCATCTGCTAAATGCCATAAATGTAAATGGATGATGTCTGACCAAACATTACGTGGAGTAACCTGTCCATATGGTGCTCGGGTGGAACAGCCATCTAACTTGCTAGCCTACCTACCTTTCTAGTTTCAACCAAAGCTGCATGTCTTTGTCACAATGAGGCAAAATGATTCGGAATAATAGGAGCAGAAATATGTCGGAGACCGATTTATAACTGACAAAACTAGTAATCTAGAACCAAGTTACTAACTAGTTTTAGTTACGTTTTGTCATAAAAGCTCCAACCATCTGGACATAAATGTACAATCAAATTAGCTTTTACCTAACCAGGTTTGAAGAAACTAAGGTAGAAAAAAATCTCAATAAGCTATGCTTACATGCAACCTATCAGTTCTTTTCTGAATACCCTAATAACATCCTAACAGATCTGACCGACAGAAAAATCAGAATAGCCAGACTATAAAGTACGTACCATATTTTCACGACTATAAGGCGCACCTTAAATCCTTAAATTTGATCCAAAATTGACAGTGCACATTATAATCCAGGGTGCCTTACGTATGGATTCTGGTTGTGCTTAGTGAAGAGCTCTGTCAAATGATACCAATTAGATGATGCACTGCTAGATGGTAGTATAACAATATATGCAACGCAAAAATCTGTCAAAATGTTTTAGGATGGTTTTGGTAAGCAACAAACACGAAGTGCTTGTTCTAGGAGCATTATGGTAACCATAGTCAGGGTGTTTGTTATGAACTCAAAATGGTGTCCATTAACAGACTTGCATAATAGAACATGGAATTAGAGCAGCTGTGAGAAATTTCAACATTGATTAATCAATGGCGTGGAAGTGGAGCAAGCAAGAAGATGATTTGCGCCAAACACCAAGATTAAACAGAGAAGACCAAAAGCTATGAGTTTCAGAGAAAACCAAACGTGATGGCCACAGTTAGAGGACTTTATTGAACATAGAACAGCAGGTAGAAGAGTCTCTACAGTCTTCATTCAAACTTTCATGAAGGACTGAATCGTCACTAAACAACTAAGTTATAGCAATGAGACTTGGATAATGAGAGAGATATGGACATGCTTGATGCTGAAATCACTCCACTGTTTACATCAGACACTGAGGATGATGGATTTAATGGATTTATGGAGGAGAATGAACTGAAAAAGTGAGTGTATTTTTTTTTTACTTTATCTTACAACTGATCAATGTTTAGAGTTAAGGTGAATGAGTTGATTAAAGTTGGACTTAATTGACTGTTTTGTTTCTTTGAATGTGCCTTATATGGAATTAAATCCATTCACTGATGCTGCGCCTTATAGTCGTGAAAATATGGTAGTTCTTTGCTGTGCCACAGAGTATTCCCTTGCTCCTTTCAAAGAAGCTTCAAATTTTGATTTAAAAGTAACTAAAATAACCTGCACAAATATAATTGCATATGCTTGCTTAAGAATGAAATCTATCACAATCCATCATTCTATCGGAAAACGATCATCCCATAACAGCTGTGCAGATCCAATTTGGATTACATTGCATGCAATTCTTGACTCGATCTGTTTTGTTACAAAACTGAATTGAAACAGACATTTAATGTTTTGTTTAAACAATTACCTTTGCAGAAATGCAACCATCAAATAAAGTTTGTGTGGCCTAGCTACGAAAACTGCAGCATTTTAAAACCAACTTTAAAACTTTCATTATACCAATTTATTATAAGCAGTGGAAAAGTATATTGAACAATTATACCCTCTCAATCTCAACTCAATGTCTTTCTACTTTGTTGAAGGCAGTCTTCATTCTGAATGTGGGCCCTTCAAAGAGAACACAAATGTGAGAAAGACAAACAACTATGGACAATTTTGTCTTTCCTTTCTAAATCTCCAATTGCTACAGACAAAATAGGGAAGTAGCACAGTCCAGCTTGTTATTACTAAGTCAAGTCAAATTTATTTATATAGCACCATTCCTACACAAGGTAACTCAAAGTGTTTTGTACTAACCAAAAGATTGGGGCATAAAAACACCCAGCAACATTCACACATATGTTAATGACACTGCACAGTCTGCACTCTTCTTAAACTTTTACTGACAGTAATAAATTTTAATACCACATTTCAAACCCTTCATTATGATACAGATTCTTTAGAGGAAGCAAGACTCTGCTAAACAACATGTGGGATATCGGAGTATGATTTAAATGCCTTATTCTAGCTTGCTCTTGAAAGGTTTCACAAATTAAAACAAGAGACAAAATTATGTATTGTGCAATAGTATTTACATTTACATTATATTTACATTAAACTCAATAATGATAAAGTACTATAATAGTAAAAATCTTATCCCAAAATGACCAGAATAATTGAGTAGTCAAATGTAGTGGTGGCAAAAACTCTGAGCCCACTAGCAAAAATTTTTATTTTGGTCTTTCTGGGGAAGGATTCATACTGTAGCATGACAATGACATAAAACACAACTAAAAGCGTTTAAGCAACTACTTGAAGACAAATCATGGGATGTGACAGCATGGATTTTATGTCAGCACAGTGAGAAAGTACCATATAACTACTGTTATGCAAACCAAATACACAACCTGAGGGAGTGTTTGTGGTCATATATTTTCTGTTACTCTTCAACAGAAGAGGGAATCGAACGTGATTACCCTGTTTGTACTCAAACCTAAAAATAATGAATAATAAGAGATGCGTAAGAAATCCCCAGTTTTTTATGGATTGTCCATTGATTGAGAAGATCAAGTGATCAACAACTGAAGTTTGTAGCAAGTCCTAAAATGTCTGAGTCAACGATGATAACTAAATAATATTTATTGTGTTTATATTTCATACACACACACACACACACACACACACACACACACACATATGAAATATAAACACAATAAATATTATTTAGTTATCATCGTTGACTCAGATCATATCTCACACATAATGCACAGCCTCTCTTGTTCTTATTTCTTTTATATATGGCAAGAAGTACTTATTTAAAATAATACTCACAATAAACATTCTTCTGCCAATGTAGTCTGTTTGTTGCTAAGAGCTCAATAAATTTATAAGAACAAATTAGTTTATCTTCCTTTAACTGTTAATTCACATTGCTCAGTCAACCTATTCAATACTTTTTATAAATAGTAACGGCAGTGATGAATGAGCCGACTGACTGACTGACAATCATGGACTGTTCTCCGGTTGTGTCCTAAACATAACTTTTACTTTTCCACTGGAGAAAACAAAGCTCTCTGTGTTCAACTTATCAGTGGAAAATATCCAGCTGTATCGACATGGTTAATCATTTGGGGTGTGAATGGATTGGAGTGCAACGTGATTGTTATTTTGGTGACTGGAGTGGTATGATTGTTTTCTGTTTGAAACTTCCCAGGGACAAGAAAACAAGCAAGCAAAAACAAAAAGCCATTCAGTTGTTGTTTTAGTGTTGATGGTGTAAAAGTAAGCAGAGAAGAAGTCAGAACATCAGATCCAGGTTTAATGAAGTGGCTAAAAGCACCTGTAGCCATATCGTCATTGTGTTCCAACTTTAATTTATCCAGTATTCCACTGCAGAGCCTATACACCATTCCACAAGTTAACAGTGCAACAACAAAAACATAACTGATGCCACAAGAAAACACTCCCAAGACTTTAATCATTGGATACTAACACTTACATTGACATGCACCGGATGACAAGTTGCTTTAAATAAATTAAATTAAACTTGAAGAGAAACAAAATGAAATGCAAATCCTGATGTGACACAATGCAGTATGTGCATTCTGGATACTCTCTTCACAGCAACTAAACAATTAGAAATTTCCATATTTGTTCTAGCTGTATATGACTGAGCATTCACATTTACTCAGTGCAGTCATACTGTGATTTTCAGCAGGTATTTATGGATATTTATTAGTAATAGCACCAAATGAACACACACTGAAGATACCACTCAAAAAACATAACTTAATCTTTAAATCAAACACCCACACACCATTTTACCTAGTGTCTGATATCCTAAGGAAAATGAACTGTTTGTGACATGCTATACAGTATCTCAGAAAAAGTGAGTACACCCCTCAGAATTTCTGCAATTATTATCTTTTCAAGGGACAACACTACAAAAATGAAGCTTGGATATAACTTAACATAGTCAGTGTACAATTTGTATAGCAGTATAGATTTAAAGTCTTCTAAAAATTACTCAACACAGCCATTAATGTCAAATAGCCTGCATAACGGTGAGTACACCCCATACTGAACATGTCCAAATTGTGCCCAATTGTTCTGTTGTCCCTCCCCTGTCTCATGTGACTCATTAGAGTTACAAGGTTCCAGGTGTAAATGGGGAGAAAGGCTGTTAAGTTTGGTGTTTTGGATACAATTCTCTCATGCTGGCCACTGGATATTCAACATGGCAAATCATTATTTGAGGATGTGAGAAATAGAATTGTTAGTCTCCACAAAGATGAGCTATAAAGCCCCGTTTACACATAGACGGTTTAATCGGCAGGTAGTACGTAGACCTAAGTTCACAGAATAATGGTGGTGTAAACTGCGGCACTACAGGAAGGGAAAGGATGAAATGGAGATTAAAACAGTGTCACGCGCATTATCTGGTCTTCTCCGGGAGCGCGCCCGGAATTATTCAACATGACTCCGTTGCATCCTTTCCCTTCCTGTAGTGCTGCAGTTTACACCACCGTTATTTGGTGAACTTAGGTCTACGTACTACCTGCCGATTAAACCGTCTATGTGTAAATGGGGCTTAAGACAACTGCTAACACCCTAAAACTGAGCCACAGCATGGTGGCCATGGTCATGCAGCCATTTTCTAGGACAGGTTCCAGTCTGAACATGCCTCACCAAGGTCGATCAAAGTAGCTGTGCGTCATATCCAGAGATTGGCTTAAAAAAAAAAAAAAAAAAAAGACGCATGAGGGCTGCCAGCATTGCTGCAGACGTTGTAGAAGGAGGAGGTCAGCCTCTAGGTTCTCAGACCATACACCACACACTGCATCAACTTGGTCTGCATGGCCATCTTCCCAGAAGAAAACTTCTTCTGATGCTGACGGATCAGAAAGCCCACCAACAGTTTGCTGAAGACAATCAGTCCCAGAACATGGATTACTGGAACTACATCCTGTGGTCTGACAAGACCAAGACAAACTTGTTCGGCTCAGATGGTGTCCAACATTTGTTGCAGCGCCCTGGTGAGGCATACCAAGAAAACTGTATTTTGCCTACAATCAAGCATGGTGGTGGTAGCATCATTGTCTGTGACTGCATGAGTGCTGCTGACACGGAGGAGCTCCAGTATACATATACTGTAACATTCTGAAGAGCACTCCCTTTGCAAACTGGGCCGCATGGCAGTTTTCCAACATGACACTACATCAAGATGACAACTGCCTTGCTGAGGAAGCTGAATGATGAGATGGGATGGATGAGATCAAAATAGAACTTTTAGATTTAAAAGAAAAGCGGCATGTTTAGGGAAAGGAAAACACTGCATTCCAGCATAAGAACTAGAGAGTGACATGGGAGTGGATTTTTACTCTTGTCCCATCCTACTCCCGGCCCAGAATAAAAATAAATTCCTGTCCCAACCCACTCCTGGTAAAACGACTCCCATCCCGCTCCCATTTAGAATGACTCCTGCTCCTGTACCAATCCCATTTTTCTTCTTCATTTAATCTTTCGGCAATACTTAGAATTTGATTTGATCCCTTGTTTCCTATAAACAGTGACATTACGTTTATCTTTAAAATTGCTTAAAAAAAACTGTACCAAACAATAGAACTGTCTGCAACAAAAACATTCATAAAGGCATCTTTTAAAATTCACATACTGTATCTGAGTTTTGGATTAAGAAAGTGTATGACGCAAATATTAAGTAAAAATAAAACTGCCATATCAGTCTACTTTCTCACTCTTCAGCACACTGCCAAGAAAATAATTAGGGCTATCAGAATCATCACGTTCATCTAACATGTTCTTACAAATGAGTATAGAGACTGCCATTTGTGAGAGCTTAATAGAGAGGTCATTACCTCTGACTTTACATTGCAAATCAATTTTTACCACATCAGTTTCTCTGCAAGTGTTTACTCAGTCCATTGCTACTGTTCTTTGAATTCAGGCAGAAAGCAGCGGTTGAAAACACCGTTGGCTTCTGGGCCGTGTAGTTCTTTTGACTTGTGTTACAGCGTAGGCTTATTGAAAGAAAACTACAAAATAGTGGCGCCTGTCCTATTTTTTTTCCTATTAGTTGGTTCCCACTCCTGTTAACTTTTTATCCTGTACTGTCCCAATAGTAAAGTTCAATCCCATCCTGTGGGAATCCCACAGGAATCCCTTGACCCGTGGGATTCCCGGAAAAATGTCAGCCTATAATTGGAACTTTATCCCATCAGTGAAACATGGTGGTAGTAGTATCATGATTTGGGGCTACTTTACTGCATCTGAGCCAGGACAGCTTGGCATCATTAATGGAACAATTAATTCTGAATTATATCCGAGAATTCTAAATGAAAATGTCAGGACATCTGTCCATGAACAATCTCAAGAGAAAGGCGGGTCATGCAGCAAGACAATGACCCTAAGCATACAAGTTATTCTACCAAAGAATAGTTGAAGAAGAATAAAGTTAATGTTTTTGGATGGCCAAGTCAATGATCTGACCTTAATCCAATTGAAATGTTATAGAAGGACCTGAAGCAAGCAGTTTAAGTGAGGAAACCCACCAACATCCCAGAGATGAAGCTGTTCTGTATGGAGGAATGGGCTAAAATTCCTCTAAGCCGGTGTGCAGGACTGATCGGCAGGATACAGGGTGTGTATTCGGTTCTCAAAACAGTAGTTATATGGTTATATGGTGCTTTCTCACTGCGCTGAGATAAAATCCATAATGTCACTGCCATAGTCAGTAGTCCTTAATCGTCACTGGTGTTCAAGTAGTTGTTTAAACTCTATTAGTTTTATTTTAAGTCATCGTTATGCTACAATATGAATCCTTCCACAGAAAGACAAAAATAAGCATTTTCGTTAGTGGGCTCAGAATTTTTGCCACCACTACTCAATTATTCTGCTTATTTTGGGATAAGGTGTTTGCTATTATACTACTTTATCATTATTGACTGCTTTAAGGTAAATACAAACTACTGCACAATATATAATTTTGTGTCTTGTTTTAATTTGTGTTTAATTTGTAAAAGCTTTCAAGAGCAAGCTAGAATAAGTCACCAACATCCCAGACTTGAAGATGTTCTGTATGGAGGAATGGGTTAAAATTCCTCTAAGCCAGTGTGCTGGATTGATCATTAGTTACCAAAAACGTTTACTTTAGTACTTGTGTGAAAATCGAACAATGTTTTAGGTCATATATATGCAGAAATTAAGGAAATTCTAAAGGGTTCAAAAACTTTTAAGCGCCACTGTAACAGTGATTTTAAAAATCACAGGCAGAAGGAAAAGCACCAATGGACTGTATGGTTACTTATGGAAAAGTTCTACCAATCAATATCATAACACTCACCGTATTACCAGAATTAAAATAGAACCGAAATAGCCAACAGTCGAAGGTTATGCTGATTAGAAATTCTGAATGTCAGTTTCGAATAATTTCCTATTAATTGCCCAGCCCTCACCCATAATCTCTGATCCCTGAGAGAACATGACACGAAGAACCGTTATTCAAATAAAAGTTTGTTATTTGATTACCCTCAGTGTTTGCCATTTACTTTGTCATGTTGGTGATGTCATTGTCCATTTATCATTGGGCTAGCGTGGTAGTCTTTGTTAAAAGTTACCACCACTGCATAAACTAATATCTCACGCAAGCATTAAACACAGTACAGCACCTAGTGCCTAATATGGGGCTTAAAATTAGCAGAAAAATAAGTTAATTTTAATGAGCAAAACTAAACCTTTAAATGTTTTGGCTAATAAGTGCTAGAGCACCAGTCTGCAATCACTATTGTATTTGGAACTACAGATCTAATTAATTTTTATAATTACACTTCAAAAACCTGAAAAACCTGACTGATTTCAGGAGAAATGTCAGTTGTGTCAGTGGGTTTCACATACTTGAAATATGAATGCTTCATCAACAAGTTGTGCCGTCTCCATGTCTAAACAAGCATTGCCACGCTGTTATACAACAATGTATTACATATCATCAAGTGGTTCATTAACACTGCATAATGTATGCCTCAGTGACAAGGCTGTTATTTCAGGTTAATGATCAATAACAGTTGTGTAGAGATCAGCAGTATACAACCTGGTAAGCTATTTTCACATTATAACATCTCTGTGTTTGATTAAAAAAAAACTATTATCACTATAAAAAGTAGTTTTTGATACCCTTTTAATAAACTTTTAATATCCCTGCCTTTTTTACATTTCTCATTTCTCTTGCTGTAATGCATCATGTAATGCATTTATAAAATATTCATTTGTAACTGAACATGGTAGCAAAGTATGCTCAGCTCCAAACAGCTCCACAGTGGAAAAAAGCAATATCATTTAAGCTAGTAGTACCTTGATTTAATTTTTTTTTAAGTATATGACAACAAATTGTAAATATTTACAAAAACCAGATATCCATCATTTTCTAGGTACACTCCGATCTCCAAAGTCCAAATTCTTTATGCTATGTTCACACATAGGCGAATTTTGTCGTGGCTGTTTTGGCGAGGCCTTTTTGTGCGATATCGTGAGTTAACACAGTGTCGAGGGCGTGTTGAGGCTTCTCCTGTCTTTTCACATGCTTTCGGGGGGCCGTGGCATAAATTCGGTGAAATTACGGAATTATCGAACCTGTTCTAAAATACCGTAGCTTGTTGTCAAGACCCCAGATTTCACGTGTTGTCGTGGTTTGTTGAGACCTGCCGAGGACGATTCGTGGTCTGTCGAGGGGGTGTCGTGCCATTTCCAGGATATAAATGCCATAGAAATGCCATTTCCATCATTAGATACAAGTTTCTCCTCTGCGTTCATGACAGACATTGGAGTAATTCCTCCAAGCTGGTGTGCAGGACTGATCAACAAATACCGATTACTACAACATATTACCACAAATGTTTAGTTACAGGTATTGCTTGATTTATTGTTCTATATAGATATTGTTTGAGAAATTGATTATATATAATATATATGAGATATTTGAGACAATTATATTATAATATTATATATAATTATATTATAATATAATATATAATTATATTATATCACAAACATTTATTAATATCACAAGGAAAAGATATATTAAAAAGCCCTGAATTCATAAAGTTTGGGCTAGGGGCGGGGGCTAAATTTGCATACATTCTTTTTGCCTTTCATGACAATACCAGGTTTTTTTGACCCACATCAGCCACGAAAATTCTCCTGTGTGTGAACGTGGCATTAATTAAGCGATTAGGCTAAGGTGGCTCTAGTGTGCAAGCCCTACGATGGATTGGCTCCCTGTCTAGGGTTTGCTCTAGCCTTGTGCTTAAATTAGGGTTCTGCAAACTCAGATCAGATAAAGTTGAGGCAGCATGGAAAATGCAAAAACTCACTTTTATTTAATTGCAGACTGCACATTCCAAAAAAAAGATGAGAGTAAAGTATTTCCCACTATCATTTTGCAGTTCTTTCTCACAACAATTAAAAGATGTTGTGACAGAGAGGAAATCAAGTGACAGAGGAAATCAAGTGTTAAGTATTATTTTGTCTCACATTTCCTTCTAACAGCTTAAGGTATGTTAAGGTGTTTTAACCCAGCAGTACTGGGTTGTCGTTGTTGCATTTTTGTTTCACAATTCTCCACACATTATTATTGGGGACAGTTCAGAACTACAGCCAGGCCAGCCCAGTTCTGTACCCTCTTCTTCTGCAGCCATACCTCTGTAATGTGTGCAGCATGTGGTTTTGCATTGTCTTGTTTAAAATGCATGGATGTGCCAGGAAAGGAAGCACATGTTGATCTAATATTTTAGTGCAATTTTCTGCACTAATGTTGCCATCACAGAAATGTAAATTACCTTTGCTAAGGGCACTGGCCACCCCATATCATGACAGGTCCTGGCTTTTTGACTTGGTCTGAAGCATATGGCTTACATTTCTTCCAAAAAAGAATACTGGTATACTGCTTTTCTGATCAATTTCTACTGTGTGATAATCCATCCAAAGTTAACTCTGCTTCTGAGCATAGTTAGAGTTATTTTTTGCACATTAAAGTCTTAAGTGGTATTTGTGAATGAAACTTGGTATTGTAGTGCTTGATAAAGGTTTGATAGAGTAATGCCTTGCCCATGTTGATAATGTACAGTGGTGTTTGAAGGTTTGTGAGCTCTTTATAATTTTCTATATTTCTGAATAAATATGACCTAAAACATCACTTAATTTTCACATAAATCCTAAAAGTAGATAAAGAGAACCTAGTTAAACAAATGAGACAAAAATATTATACTTGGTCATTT
>JAVSBU010055419.1:0-14021 GCA_033118015.1 Loricariichthys derbyi
TTTAAAAAAGTGAGTCTTTAAATGCCTTCTAAAAACATCCACAGATTCCAAAGAGTGAAGGGAACAGGGAAGCTCATCCCAGAGGTGAGATGCTACAACTTTAAAGGATCTGTCCCCTTGCGTTTTAAAGCGAGTACAGGGAACTATCAACAGGTTCTGAGTAGAAGATCTCAGGATTCTACTGGAAACATAAGGTTGAATTAGTTCCTTAATATATTCCGGTGCCTGCCCGTGTAGCGCTCTGAACGTCAACACTAGGATTTTGAATTTTATCCTGTAAGAGACAGGGAGCCAATGCAGAGACTTAAGGATGGGAGTAATATGGGCTGTGTTGTGGGTGCGGGTGAGAAGTCAGGCTCATGTATTCCATGCAACTTTCTGTGTTTAGCTGCATTAGCTAATTATGGATTAATAGAGCAAATCCTTTTACTAGTATATCTTAAGGGATCCTGAGCCGTATCAATGCAATAGTGAATAAACTTATGAGATTTGATTTTTAACAAATTAAATGCCTAAAAGAGAGGGTAATGAGTTCCTCACTATCTGAATAGGGATGATCTTAAGTCCTCTGAACTGTAATGTTTACAATCGCAACTGATACCTATGGCAGAGCTTAAACTATTTCATTTGCCATTTAATCTGTGCTATAGTTTATATTCCTTTGTCTAACTAATCCTGGATAAAAAAAAGCAACCAAACAAAAAAGATTAGTATGGTCTTTTACAAAGTTTCCAATAACAGCCTGTGCTGCCCCAAACAAATAAAACACACACAAAGAGACCAAAAATGTTGCTAAGACTAATAATAATCACTAGTAGAAGCACAGACGAGCCTGCCATCTATAAACTTAATGGCTCTGACAGTAAAAGAACACAGACGTAATCATCCCGTTCTCTGAAGTCGATTTATGCTCGTCATTTGTCTCCAGCATTAATATTTCAGTCAACTGCTTCACTCATGAAAAATAGATTCCCTCTGTGCTTTAATGCCATTTTTGAGGTGCAGTAATATCTGGGTGTAATACATAACACCCACTGTCATTGCTTTTGTTATTCCGGCCCTGATCCAGGCACAGATCTCATGTATTCCATGCAACTTTATGTGCATTCATAATTAATATTCGCAGAGAATTCTTCCAGCATGGTGGTTTGAACAGCATTGGGATGTGAGGTCCGTTCCAGATGGGGTCAGAAAGTAAAGTGGGAACATTTGTATAAATCATGAGTAAGTTCATAAAGTTCTTTCATATGTACTTATCCGATTTAGACTTGCTGCAGGGTCTAAAGTGAAAAGCAGCATAGATTAAGACCTGTATGGGCATGTTTTGGGGTGAGGTTGATTTTCTATAAGTGGATTCACACCCTGTCTATCACAGAGAGCCTAATGGCAATTTAAAGTAACCTCTAGTAGTAGTTCTTATGAGGCTTAAATAATACTTCAACCTGCAGTGAAACACAAGTTTATTTCCATTATATGAGCTGCATACTCGGTGGTTGAAAAATGGTTGGAAATGGTTCATGAATAGCAGGTATGGTAATTCAGTAGACTGTTTATTGTATCTTTTTTTTTTTTTTTTTTTACAAAGACTTATCACACAATCTGTATATACAATTTACAAGTCAGGGGAAAAGTCCTAGCTAAAATAGCTTAGCAGGAAACCACAAGATTAATTAATAAATAACATGTGATCACTGCTATGCTGTACTATCATGACAAAATCCAAAGATATTAATGTGCTGCATGTAGAGTAAGTTAAGGAATATCAGACTTATGCCATGTTAGCATTAGCGGGAACTGTAACGAGCCATGGCAGTGTTTATTGCTTTTGGGTTAGTTGTTGAACACTATTAATGTGTAGTGGTACAATAAGTTATGGTATTTGGTTTAATTACTGAATTAATGTCACACACTAATTTCAATCTGCGGTATGGGAAGTGGGCTGCCAGATAGGGACAGAGTTTCTCCCTCAGCATTTGTTCACCCCCACTGGATCCTTTTTTGCCTGCGAACCCACGTAGTCGCTCGGAAGAAGCTGGGCATTAATGAACCACACATCTCCTGACTTAATTACCCCTGCCCCTTCATGTGCCACACATAAATGAACTACATGGCTCTGGTTCAACTCCAGAGCTGAGATCGAATCTGCACGTCCACTCCGCCAGCCCCGCTAGTTCGGGGCTTTTTATTTTCATTTATCTATTTTAATGTTTATATTTCTTTCTTCATTACATTATGTTATGGGGACCATTTGATTGAGTCTGACTCTATTGATTCTTTTGTTTGACATTACGTTTTAAAAAATCTACTATTCTGTGAAGCTGTGTGATTGGTTCCTTTCTTTTTGTTAACCACCAATGACACCGTAACAGCAGTAGGCTACATGCTGCCATGACAGCAAGAAGATTTACCACTGTTGTGTCAAAATATGCCATTATACCATCTACCATGACACTAGAGATAACGGTAGGACGACAGTTATGTCTGATTCAAGTAAATATGCTATCTAATATTATGCCACATAAAAGCCACCTTCAAATACTGCTAGACATTAAAACATACAAATAAAACATAAAACGACAAAGGCAGTCATCACCAATTGACTTTAAAGTGCCAGTGAACTCCTGTTAATGCTGTACAAAGGCCTGAAATGTTTGTCTTTGGCTTGTATTATTGATCTTCTAAAGCAGTACAGCCCAACATAAGTACTTTGCTTAGCCAAAGTTAGCTTCTGGTATCTTACCAATCTCCTAAAGCAGTGTAGCCCACCTCGAGGCAAGCCTTATGTTAGTCTTTAGGAGCAGTCACAGGAAGTGTTTTGTATATTACCCCAAAATTTAGAACTACAAGCACACAGGGTGCAGGCATAAGAGTGTCCTAGACAATATACCAGTCCATCGCAGGGCTGGCAGATATGGGCACCTCATTGGGACTCAAACCTGGGTAACTGTGGGGGAAGCTAGAATACCTGCTAGAATAGGCTTCCTCTGCTACATCCAATATCATCAGTTCAGAAGCACTTTAAAAACTTACCTTGCCCTAATACTGCAGTGTTATATGCTAGTTGATGTGCAACAAATAAATATGAATCCCCTAAATCTGTAACATTTGGTTTGTATGCTTCAACCCTCCTACACCTTGAATATCTCACCCACCCACCTAGCAGATGTTTGCAAAGGTGACCGACGTACAGTGCAAAGCTAATAATGCTTAAGCCTATACAAGCTTCAGGAAGCTACAGCCAGGCAGCAGCGGAGTCCTCCCGATCGCTGAAGACGAAAGACCGAGATCTTCTTCTAGTCATGGAGGGAGGGCCTTTCTTCTTGGTCAGGCTCAGGTAGATGTCAGAGCTGAGGAAGCGTGGGTAGCAGTCCTTCTTCATCAGGGAGTAGATTTTGGTCTGTGCCACGTCAAAGCATGACTGGGTCGGCTGGGTGATGTTCTTCTGTATGGTCTGCTTGGTCGAATGGTCAATGTTAATCTAGAACAGCGTAAAGCAGTACGATAGATAAATGTAAAGCATTTGCAAGCAAAAACCAGCTCCTGAACGCATCATGATCTTAATGAAAACTTTCCGAATCCAAATTCAGAATCCAAAATTAAGGAAGAACTACAAATGCATCTCTCATTACAGTGGAGTATCAAATATTCTACTTGTTTAAAAGTTTTTTTGCAGCCTCACTCAAGTTTGACACTCCTGGTAAAATTACGTGCAAATTTTAACAAATACATTTAAACCTGAAATTTCAAGATGAACCACTGGTGTCTTAGTAAATAAAGTAAAAAAAAACAAAAACAAAAAAAAAAAACATGTCACAGCGTTTAAGATAAGGTCCTGAGTTCTGGTCTAAGCACTGTTTTTACATTCGGTTAATAAACCAATAACTGCAGAAAATCAGACTTTGTCATTAATCTGATAGACAAGTTTACTTTGGGTAATCAGATAATGGGAAAGCTCCGGGTTTACATGACTCAGGCAACAATCAGATTTCTACTTTTCAACCAGCCAATAATCTCACAGAACTGTGTGATTATAAACCTCAAATTTTAATCATAAAATAATGAAATTCCACATTTTCTCAAAATTATACTGTGTTTCAGTGTCTCCCCAAAAGTGTCTGGTTGCCATTTCAAATGTGCTTAATGTGTTTAATTCCAGGGTTGCCAGATGTGACCAGAGAAACAAGCAAGCTAAAAGAAGCAAAGTCTCTTAAAATAACTGAACTTTGCAACCATGTTTGATTCTACTAGCCGTTTCCATTACAGCTCTAAGCTCTATAATTAAATGCATGCATGTGCACACTGAGAAAACTGATTGTAAAAACAAACAACCCCCCCCCAAAAACAAAAAAAAAAACAACAAACAAACAAACAAAAAAAAAAACCAACAAAAAAAAACAACAACAGACTTTTGGCTTATTTTCTTTCTTTTATTTGTAACCTAGTTGTGGGTTGCAGGTTTACAGCTTACAGGTGAAGGTAACTTGTGAAGGTGTTTCAGTTTGCTAAATGCATCGTAAGTTAAAGGTATGGTAAATGGAGTTTAGAGATATATTGTAAAATAATTAAGTCTGGATTAAACATAATTAAAACACTTATATTAACCTACAGTTGGGCAAATTATTCATACAAAGCTTGTTTTATAATAAAGTGTTTAGTATGTAGTGCAATATATTGAAAGTGAAAAACAATATTAAAGGGTTAGTGCATTGGCCCTGTGTTCTGTTCCGCAGGATCTGGCAATCTACAAAATATAGCAGCACCTATGAAATGGCTACCAAAAATTTTTGGGGAGACTGAAAATCAGTATATGTTTGAGGAAACAAAGTACACATTTGACAGTTATAACATTCTGGTTTGCTGTGCTACGCCAGTTGTCTTAAAAGTGTGTTCAGTGTATTTCAGTGCATGGTAACGTGGACACTTTTGTAAAATATTTGACGCTGGTGGTAAGTTGACATGACGTGATACGCTAATATTGGTTATTAGCAAAGATGTGGAAGTCTAATGTGTTATTAAACTTTCAAATCCATCCACTTTAGAGAAACTTCTTGGGTTTAGCTGCTAGCACGGTTTCGATGTGTCATTTCAAACTGGAAGCGCGTGGGAGGCTGGGGGGGGGGGGGGGGTTAGTGAGGCCAGCTGTGAAACGCTAACAGGAAAACCACACGGTCACATCTCAATCCACGGCCATGTAGCCATGCGACGCAGCCGCTTGTACAGAGGCGTTGCTCTAGCCGTTTGCAGTTGCATAGGCTTTTTTTTCAGAGCTTAGATTTCTAAGGGGAACTCAGCTAGGAGCACCTTTTCGTGCTAACCCATATTGGTGGGCAACTTCACATTCACAGCATGTACCCATGGCAGGGTCATTTACAGTTTAGCACCGTTTCAACTGTAAAAAAAAATGATTTCACCAACTTTATATTACATTTCATAGATAATAGGGTTACTAGGTTAACAGTAACATCAATAACAGTAACACAACTCTCAATCTACATACAAAAAGAAATAAAGTTTAGAAAAAAAGCATTACTGTTGGCTACTTTTGTTGAATGCTAGCTATATGTGAGCTCTCTTGGAAGGAAGGAAAATGGTGTATTTTTAAACCAAGTAAACTTTAATAGAAGCAGTTATCCTTGGCTAAAATACTAGGGTGCAAAATATTTTTGTTGCTTATGTACCACATTCTGCTCTGTGGTTAGTGTTACCTCTTTGGGTGCCTCAGTGTCGATGAACACAGCATATATCTGCTTAGCCTTCATTTGCAGGCTAGCCGTGGATGTGGTCTTGTAATCCTCACATGCTAACCAGAACTCAATATTCTCCTCGCTGAATTGGGTGCGCAGGAACTGCGTGAACGTTTCCACACCATCTAAACCAGGAAAGGAATACATAAGTTTGTCTCTAATTGATCTTACATATGCAGATCAGCCATAACATTAAAAACCATCTGCCTAATATTGTGTACACCCAGCCTTGGGACGTGCCTAGCAAATAAAGAGATGGAAACCCACGCATAAACTAACCCCGTCTACCAAGCCCCATAACGGCAGTGCGAGCCGTGGCAGATCAAACCGATCACCAGGCTGAAAGACGGTAAAATGCAGCTTACTGTGGGGTAGCAGTATTAATGACCCGGTGACAGAATGATCCGCACGACTCGCTTTTAAAGAGGTGTGCACAGCTGAGTCTGATAAAATCCTGATTAGTAATAACAGCTGGCAGCGCAATCGTGCATGCGGGCACCCGATTCAGGCAGACTCACCTGTACGCTCAAAGCCGCGCTCAGGGCCGCACCAGGTTGCCAGATAGTGGATAAACCCACACCTGGCACGGCACCTGACAATCAGCATATTATTGCAAAGGATTTTTGGATTTTCCAAGTTAACACAACCTCTGAATTTAATGTGACATGTTTAAAACATATTGGACAAAAATGCAGCATGCAAAAGTTCTGCAACTAATCAGGTGACTTGTTCCGTCAAGTCAAGTCAAGTACGATTTATTTCTATTGTGCTTTTTCAAGCCTATAGCAAGGATAAACAGACCAAACTCAACTCTGTAACTGACAGACCAGAGGTGGAATATGAGGCAGAGTGGTTTAGGAGGTAACCCAATGCTGAGCTACCCTGGTTCAAATACCAGCTCTACAGAGTTGAGGTCTGTTTGGGTTCCATTAAGATCAGGGTCTGTGATCTCCCAACACCAAAAAGTCCATGTGGAACTGGAGCTTGAAAACCAGCTTTATTCAGCAACCAAAAGTTATGGGTATGTGATTTGTACAAACATTCTTCAAACAAAGAGTCTCCTGTGACTGAAAGGTGTCTAATAGGATGTAATACCTCCACAAATTCTGATGGGAATTTCCTGTAGACTGGGACTTCTGACTATAAATTCAAATACTTCCTTCCCACTATGGCTTAAATACATTCACTGCTTTTTGTCAATCATTAACATCTGCTTTGCAACCCATTTTCCACAAATCGAACGAGCCATTCATTGGACTGTACCACCTCTTCTTAATCTATGAATCCTATCACACACGAATTGATATTTATAGCCTGATTATCCTTGTGCAACACCATCTACAGGCAAAAATAATATAATATTATTAGGTGCTGGCAATCACTGTTCTAAACCACTGGAAAAAAAAAGGCACTTTTTTTTGCTCAAAAAAAAGGCACTTGGCGCAGCTAATTAGCCAACTTCGTAAACCACCCCAGCTTCCAACTGTCAAAGCATCAAAAGTATCCCGCCAATAAAAATATTAAATAAAAGTTTGTTTAAATATGTTTCTATTGGTTGTTGAAATATTTTATTTTATAAATATTTATTTTATTTAATTTGCGAAAATCTTCAAATGCGCATAAAATCTGAAGATAATTGAATAATTTTTGTTATTTTAGTTTCAGTGTTATCTATCAATAAAAATATGTATTAACATGATATTCTGTGTTTGAATTTTTGACTGCCAGTACCCAATTTTATACCAAGCTAGTGTTACTTAATTACACATAAACAGCAAAACTAACAATTACTCAAAAGATCTGATTACTGGCTATAAAAATTATTCAACTCAAATATGATAAGTACAGTAGTCTAATTAGGATGCAGTAATTAGTTTACTTCAGACACTGGGGGAAGTGTTGCATCTATTTATGTTTACCATAGACAGAAGCTCTGAGTTTTTGACTAATATTATCAAAGTTCTTATAGCATAAACAATATTAATATAATTAATTCTTATTAACTCAAACCTATCGCTACACACAGGCTTCTCATTCCCATGTAATTTTAGCACACTCGCTAATATAAACAAGGGCTTTGGTTTAAAAAAATATCACTTTTATGTGCACTAGTATAATATTGTTACCTTTGGTAGCTGCACTGGTCACTACAAGATAACTGACCTCACCTTACAAAGCAGAAGTGATCATTCTTTTTTTTTTTTGTGCTGTAAAAGCTCAAACAAAATGAACGCAAAAAAAAAAAGTGTTAAAAACGTGTGCTGATGCCAACATTGTGGGCACACCTATTAGTTTTGAGATGAAAATACTTTAACACAACCTTGCAAAATATTTCTGTTGATCACTGCATACGTGATGAATGTATTATTGGAGAAAAGCTGGAACATAAAATGCACAGAAAGTTTTGGCACTCTTTCAGACGACAGGTAAAAACAGTTCTGGAACTTAATAAATGACATGACCCTACAAGGCTCTCATGGTGCTGTGCTTACATTCTACAGCCTGTAAACAGCATACTGAGGAGCTAAGCTATATATTTTAATATAGTTCCTGCTCGCATTGACATGAATTTTTAACAATTTGTTATTTGTTGTTTACAGACTCACATCATGTGAGCCATCTGTCGTCACATGAACAACAGTCTGTGCTTTATGGTATCGAGGTTTTGGTCACTCTGAAAAGTAAAATGACACATCATCAATTGCACCACCATTCTGGTTCCACCACATGACTTTTCAAGCTTAGCTCATGTTAAACAGAACCTGCTCACAGTACCACAAATTTCATTTGGGTTCTTTTTGAATGCGCAAAGCCCTGCTCACTCTTTTCTTAAGAGCATTAAAGATAAAAGTTCTTGGTTGCACTACATGATTTTTATTATAATCCAAATGTATGGAAATAATTTTTAGTGTTTAGAGGGTTTCAAGCATTAATACATGCCAAATAATTATTTTGAATCTAATATTAGTAAATTACTCTTTGAAACAGTTCAAAAACTGTTCAAAGAAACCTGTTAGATAAAAAAAACAAAACAAAACAAAACAAAAAAAAACCCCTCTTTGAAACTGTTCATATAAAGCTGGTACGGTTGCACCATCAGATCTGATTAACTTTCATCTTCATTAAAAATGTTTTACATAGTAATCTCCCCAATGCTCCTCCCCACAACTCCCTAAGGAAAATGGTTATTTACTTTTTTATTGATTTTATTCACGTAATTATTAATTTTTTTGCCTTCTTTATATTTTTCTTATTAATTTGATTATGTGTTATAATAATTATCCTTTTATAACCCATAATTGTTTTTTTCATGGGTGTAGTTGTGTTTAACTTTTTGTGTGTCTGTGTGGGGTTAAGTGAAACTTTGTGTGACAGAAGAAAATAGAAAATTGTGGAAGTCCTGCTAGAAATTATAAAACTAATGGATGTAATGGAGCTACAAGTTTGTATGGTACTGTACTTTGAAAAATAAATGTCTAACATAACAACATATTTTCTTTTGATATGTCTTTACTAGACACTTCATGTCTTTGGATCCAGACTTATTCTTTTGAGTTGAGACCTGTTAATCAAACACAAATGTAAAACTAATCTTACCTGAATGTGCCAACAGCTCTTCAAACGAGTCACTCCATCTCAGAGCGAGATCCGGTGGAATGCTGTAAGGTACACAGACACAACCAAGTTTCTCTGGTTTAATACATAATGATTTAATCGTCCAAATATGATGTTACAAGGTCAGAATATCCAGTCATGTGACTCTGATTGTAGTGTGCTACTGTCTAAAGTTAAACTTTCCTTTGTAATCTGTTTGGATTTTCTGTGTATTTTCTGACTCTTCGTACCTCTGTGTAAACTTTACACAAATAAAAAATTTATTTTGTTATTAGAGTAATAAAATAGTTTCATAAAATTCTGAAGGTCACTTTTTCTCCACATTTACAGAAAGGCTACAGTCACTGTACTTATTCTCATTTTAATTACTAAATCATATTGTTGAACTGTTGATTTAATTTTCCTAGTTTGTTTCATGTTTTTGACATTTTATTAGATTCTGCTTGGATGGATGAAGCTGGAGCTACACAGGACTGGCTTGACCAATTTAAATATTGTAAATGACCAAATTAAGAACTTACTGGTTGATTTTAGATGCTGGCTTTTTCTCCGGGCTCACATTTTCGTGTGATCCAGACCTGGTCATGAGAAGGCTGAGTCGACTCTTCTTGTCCTTCTCCTTTTCTCGTTGTTTATCTCTGAATGAAGATGAACAAGAAGATCAATAATTAGCTAATCAATGCAATCTTTCTCACAAGTTAAGGAGTAAAGAAAGCTATTATTGAGTCATGTTACTAAGAAAAGTGGGACTGGAATGATTGCAATCAGGAAAGTTGGAATTTTCCATTGCTCACCAGTCCTGTACTACATACTCAAGCTCCAGTACCAAAGGTTTAATTTGGCTACCATAGTCCTATAATAATAAACCAAATATAGCAGTTCCAGTAACAAAGGATTCAGATAAAATATAATATAAAAATACAAGTGCATAACCAATTGAAAATGTTCTAGTACAAGTATTAAGCATTCCAGTGCCAAAGGTGCAGGTTCCAAAGATTCTGCTTGTATACCAGATGTCTCAGATTCAATACCAATGGTTTGATAATATGAAGTGAGAGACTGTGCTGCAGCAGTTAAAGTCCTGGACTATTGACCATAATGTGCATAGCACTGCCAGTCTCCCACTGTTGGGCACTTGAACAAGGCCATTAACCCTCAGTTTCTCGGACTTAAGGTGTAGCGATTGTAAGCCTCTGGACTCTGGACAGGGTGTGTGCTAAATAATGCCACTGTAAATGTAAAGGTTCCAAGGATTAAAAGGTTATGGACCAAATGTTCCAGGTCCAGTACCAGAGATTCAAAGGTTCCATTCCAAAATGTTCAGTACCAAAACTTCCCTTCTAAAATTCAGTTCCAATATTAATGAACCCAGTTACAGTCCCAAAAATTGTAGTGCTTGTAGCAAGAAAGAAAATATTTTGGTTCAGTATCAAATGATATTATTACAATACCAAATATCCCCTATCCACTAATCCAGGACAATTAGCAAATATTCTACTTCCAAAATCAATGTTTCTTTTTAGGTCCTGTTAGATATAAATCATTTTAAAATGTTATATTTTTAATTAGATTAAATATGAATTATGTATATGGTACTGTATAATGTTATTGAGTGGCATTCTGAATAAATGTACAGCTCGTGCACTTCAGTTTTTGGTGTAGAACCCAACAAATTTTGTGGTTATTTTAGGACGAGGACACACAGTATGTAATGTGTCAAATGCGAATGAAAAAGTGCACGGTGCAAGATGAAATAAGGGGAAGTGTACACTTTGGTTTTGAACTCTTTCTGGACTTGTTCCTCCTTTAAAAACACTTTGAGAAGTCACTGGCAACATCTAACACAGGGGTCCTTACTTTTTTTGTAATGGTTCACTGTGTAACAATACACTTCTGTTCACCTTGTGCTGCAAGTGACAACAATTGTAGCGCAGGAATTTTACTAAATATCAATAAGAAAATGTTTCATCTCTTTGGCAGAACCCATATTAGATATATTCCCCAGTTTGTTTCCCAGTGTTTCCCCCAGTGTTGGCTGGTGGCTATAGGCATTCAGAAGGAGCTGCACCCGATTCCATTAGGTTACACATTTGACAATAATCCCAAACAGCTGGCAGATGGAATGTAGCTCCTGCTTGGATGGAATAAAACCTTGCAGCAATATTGTAGTCAGTGCCCACATTGACAACAACTGAAAATAACCACAATTACAAGCCGAAACATCTATTTGATTAGTCTACCATTGCTTTAGAGTCTATTTTAAGTGACAATGTTACCTATAAAGTGTTACTTAATGTGAATTTCCCCAGTGTGGGACTAATAAAGGCATATCTTATCTTAAGTGAGTTAACATTGTGCAGTTAGCAGCTTGCGCACACTTCCTTTGAGTTGCCATGTCAGAGGTAGATAATCCTATCTTCTGGCTGACATGCTGAAAGGTTAGCTTTTGAGTCATTGTCAAGATAGTTGGATTTTGGAAGTCCTTCATGACTGCTAAGCTGCTGTGATGAAACATTTGATCTGAACAACCTAGCAATGCAATAAAACAACTTATCTCAAGCCTACAGCAACCATACTTTTATAACTTCAGTTTTACTGAAGGAGATTATCATTAAAAAAACCTTACCTTGAGTTGTCGTCTTTCATTCTGGTGGCACGCCACACCGTCTCACCAAGCATTTTGAAATGCACTTCCTCCTTGGGTGCAGAGAAACTGAATTGAGGAAACAGCAAGACAAATATCTCCAAGTGTTTCTCCATGCTAGATCAGTGGCTGTGTGAAAAACCCTGGTCTTATTTAATCACAAATCATCAAACCCAGAAATGTGGTACTAAGTGGGTCATTTCCCATACCTTCAATCATGACTTCCTGATTGTGGGAAGTACCCCCAACATTACGGTAACCTGCCTGTCTTGGAGTTTTCAGCTGAGCTGTTGGTACGTGGGAAATGAAGCAGATGTGTGGCTGGATGATTGAATAACACAAACCAGATGTATGATATATCAGTGTATTTGTAGCTTTTCTATTACATAAAGCAGAATCCAGTCCAGTCACCAAAACAGCTGACAGTAATATAATATGATGTAAATAATATTATTTTCACCAGCTGACCAAACAATAAATAGAGATGGAGTCAGGTTTTGGTACTCAAACTGTTCTGCAAACAGTCATAGTGCAATCCTCTAGGATTGTAGATTCATTTCAGTGAGGGAGAAGTGCCATATTAGAAAAGAGAAACCCTCAAATCAATAACCAGACTAAACAAAAACAAAACTAAAACCAATAACCATAATAATTAAGAACAAAAGTCAGACCAAGAACCATATTAATTAATAACAAAACTAAAACCAAGAACCATATTAATCAAGACCAATACTAAAACCAAGAACCGTACTAATCAAGAACAAAACTCAGAGCAAGAACCATACTAATCAAGAACAATACTAAAACCAAGAACCATACAAATCAAGAACAATACTAAAACCAAGAACCATACTAATCAAGAACAATACTAAAACCAAGAACCGTAATAATGAAGAACAAAAATCAGACCAAGAACCATATTAATCAAGACCAATACTAAAACCAAGAACCATACTAATCAAGAACAATACTAAAACCAAGAACCGTAATAATCAAGAACAAAACTCAGAGCAAGAACCATACTACTCAAGAACAATACTAAAACCAAGAACCATACAAATCAAGAGCAATACTAAAACCAAGAACCGTACTAAGCAAGAACAATACTAAAACCAAGAACCGTAATAATGAAGAACAAAAATCAGACCAAGAACAATATTAATCAAGACCAATACTAAAACCAAGAACCGTACTAATCAAGAACAAAACTCAGAGCAAGAACCATACTAATCAAGAACAATACTAAAACCAAGAACCATACAAATCAAGAACAATACTAAAACCAAGAACCGTACTAATCACGAACAATACTAAAACCAAGAACCGTAATAATCAAGAACAAAAATCAGACCAAGAACCATATTAATCAAGAACAATACTAAAACCAAGAACCATACTAATCAAGAACAATACTAAAACTAAGAACCATACTAATCAAGAACAAAACTCAGACTAAGAACCATATTAATCAAGAACAATACTAAAACCAAGAACCATACTACTCAAGAACAAAACTCAGACCAAGAACCATACGAATCAAGAACAATACTAAAACCAAGAATCATACTAATCAAGAACAATACTAAAACCAAGAACCATATTAATCAAGAACAATACTAAAACCAAGAACCATACAAATCAAGAACAATACTAAAATCAAGAACCATAATAATCAAGAACAATACTAAAATCAAGAACAATACTAAAACCAAGAACCATACTAATCAAGAACAAAACTCAGACTAAGCACCATACTAATCAAGAACAATACTTAAACCAAGAACCATACTAATCAAGAACAAAACTCAGAGCATGAACCGTACTAATCAGGAACAAAACTCAGAGCAGGAACCATAATAATCAACCACATACTAAAACCAAGAACCATAACAATCAACCACATACTAAAACTGAGAACCATATTAATCAAGAGGAATAGTAAAAACCAAGAACCATACTAATCAAGAACAATACTAAAACCAAGAACCATACTAATCAAGAACAAAACTCAGACCAAG
>JAVSBU010055519.1:0-14021 GCA_033118015.1 Loricariichthys derbyi
ACGATACATACACACGATACATACACACGATACATACACACGATACATACACACGATACATACACACGATACATACACACGATACATACATAGCGATACTTCATGACGATAACACAGAAAAGAAAATATCGTTCTCTCTCCTGATATAGTCAGAGTAAAGCGTTTGTTTTCGCAACCTTTTATTAAAACGGTTTCCTACTTTAAACCTACCAGAATGTAAAACACCATTTTAATTTAGACAAAATAATAAAACTTATCGGTTGTCAGTATTTAGCTTTCGGTTAGCTCCGTGGCTAAAAATATTAGCAAACAAAGCTTTGCGTTGTCAGCGCTTCACATTCCACACATTTATCACTTCCAGTCGGACCGAACTACGCAGTAAACACGTCGCACATTTCAGTAACAACCTGAAATAATAAACACACTTAAATCAGACAAACAGAACTTATTATTTGTACAATTAATCTCGACTCACCATTTCTCCACCGGCCGCTTTTCTTCCCCTCTCCCACACTGCACTGCGAAAATTAGCGCATACACCTACGCTATAAATACAGCCGTATTCCCTTTATAGGCGCCCTACGGCTACTGTTAAAGAACGACCGATACGCACTCCTTAGTGCACTTAATGTTTAAACGGGTATAGTTTGGTACATGTCATTCGTTGTCCAAACGGCTATTAATGGACTTTGAATTACTTTCATTTAACCATTTAAGCTAAGTATAGTCAAAGTATACTTTAATAATACAATTATAGCAGTTTAATAAACTCAAAAGTGAATTAGAAATCATTAAAATGAAATAAGAATATACTGCATCCAGTCAGAATACTAAATCTAGCCATTTAATAAAAGCATTAATAAATAATTAATTCATCAAAAAAAAAAAAAAAGTTAATAAAATGTTTATTAAACAACACCATATTAATAATAATCATGAATGTTAAATATGACAGCTTTTGGGTAGCACATTTACATCATTTATCACAGACGTTCAATTGATTCAGTCTTACATCTAAGCAATTTAAGGGTCTTCCTCAAGGACCCAACAGTGGCAGTATTGGTAGAGGTGGGATTTGAACCCTGGACCTTTTGGGCCCTAGTTCAACACCTTAACTGCTAGGCTACCACAGTCCCTGCACAGTGGTTAGCGCTGCTGCCTTACTGTTCTGAGATCCCCGCTTTGATTCCAACCCAGGGCTCCACCTATGCGGACTTTGCATGTCCTCTTCGTGTCTGCATGGGTTTCCTTTCACATTCCAAAGATGTGTGTCTTAGGTTGTAAATGCAAATGTGAGGTTACTTGGTGTTTCCAAAGTGCCCTTGGTGTGTATGAGTGTGAGTGGATGTGCACTATGATGGCTTGGCACCCTGTCTAGGGTTGTTCCTACTTTGTGTCACCATCTTAGGGACTGGACGAATAAATGAATGAGAATGATTTTGTTGGTGGTGGTGTCATAGCTATTATTATGTCTGCTACTATTTAGTTGTAAACATTCATTATTATTATGCTTATTTATTTTGACTCCATCTCCTCACCGCAAAGAACACAGGGCACAGGCATAAGCATACAGGAGCAGGGCTGCCAGGGGTCAATGTTGCATCCCTCACTCTCCTCTTTTGCAGCCAATTGGTTCAGGTTTGAGTCCTATACTGACTACTGGCTATGAAGTTTCATGTTTCCCCTGTGTGAGAACACATTCCAAAGACGTGTTAGGTCAAGTGGCATCACTAAAGAGTTCCAGAGTGAGTGTGTGTGCCTTGTCATCTTGTGATGCCATTTAGGCCCTGGCCTCTCACAGCTCTGAACTGGATTAGTGTAACTGAGTGAGTCTACAAACCTAGGAGAGCTAAAAGCTAATGATAAAATATAAACTAAATAAATGGAGAGCTAAAAAATTAGACAGAATGTAACCATGATAGGAAATTTTAGGTTAATATTTATTTTACATAAATGCTGTCCTAAGCCGTGACTTATTTTTCGTTTTATTTATTTGTAATTTTTGTTGCATTTTAATTACGAATTGTTTATGGACCATTGTGACTTTTTCATTTAAATTAAATTAAATGCAAAGCTTCTAACAACTGTGGACAGAAGGCTATATCCCACTTACACCATGTGCCCTACATTCGTACACTATAGAGGCTCTTAAGTCAGGTCTCATACGGCCTTCGTAGTGCACTTGATATAACAAGGATATAATTTGGGATTCGGCCGCTTAAACGCTAACGGTAAACACGCGACAGTTTTGTACTTGCTTGAAGCATTTTAGATTCTAATTCGTGACACAAATTCAAAGCAAAAGTGTCTGTAAATTGGTTTTACACAATCCACGCACTGTTAAATATAGTTTATTAGCAAAATATCTTCTTTGTTTGCTAAATTGTGCTAACCTGACTACGGCTAACAGTTGTCATAGCAACAGTCGTGATCACGTGACATGTCAGCAGCTATGTGGTCAAGGTAAGTAAGCTTTATAAACTGGTGCAATAAGAACTCTTTTTCCCCCTTAAATCTTGACTTGGAATGATCTGTCAGACACTATGGTACAGATGTAATTATTTACTTGTTTTTACTTAAATATCATCAGTTAAAAGATTAAATTCGATTAAAATAAGACACTGCTGCTTATGAGATATACTGTTATAAGAATAAATCAATAATAAATAATAAGAACAAATTAGTCAGAACATTAAAAAAAACAAACAGCTTGTTTCTACACTCCTATTCTCAGGGCTCCACTTCCCATAGAGCCACAGTTTGTAGTTTTACAATGTTATTACCCTGCTCTGGTAGGAGTGGCTCCGACCCAGCAGTGCTGCTGGAGTTTTTAATACTTACTGCTCTGTTAGACATATTTACCTTATAGACCAAGTGGAGACAGTCGCTCATTTGTTGCCGCAGTTTGTGTTGCTCTTACTTGATTAACAATCACAGGTGGATAGACATGATGTTTAGTGGACTATTTTCATTCCAGCAGTAACAGTGAGGTGTTTTATACTTAAAGTCCCAGTATGTTTCAAAAATATGTCACACCCTCTAATGACTTATGATATTCATTTCTTTATTTTATGCGTTTATTTGACAAAATCTGATTATAAACACTCGTGCGCTCGTTTGCCATATTGCTAAATTTAGCGAGTGCTACGTCATAGCATCACGTCATATGCTATTTTCGTTCACATGACACCAAACATGGCGGAGCAACTCTGACAGTATCTCTTATTTTGAAATACTTATTGAACATGTCTAAAACACACTTGTTGTATTTGATATAAAACAAGACCAATATCTTTTGAATCGTCAATCACACTTTAAATGTTCTGTTCGCAGCATGGGCCAGTCACATGAAAATCACGGAACAATGGAAATTAGCATATTAACTGGTCAGTCTGATTAGGAATCTCCGAGGGGTTTCCCCAATTTATTTCTTCTAAATAAATGCCTTATACCCACCAAAATCTGACTGAATTATTCAGTCTGGACATATAACGGATCTAACTACGAGGTGATAGATCTTTACCTTATATAATTAGATTGTAAAACATCCTGGGACTTTAATCTGTATGTGATTTAAAAGAGCCTCTACCACCCCTTAGTAACACACTAATTAAATACCAAACTATAGAAGCAAACATTAAACACGACCTGACCGATCCACCAGAGAATTAAGCAAATGCTTCTCAATCCTGAAATATAATCTATAATCAATAACAGGAAACACTCCTGGGGTCGGCCGATGCACAGGACTACGTTTTCTCTTGGAGATCAAACCACACCTCGTTACTCGACCACACATAAGGAGGTGAGGAAGCATCACAGCTGAAGTGTCTGAATGTGCTTTAGTTATTATAGAAACGTTTTAATTCTGAAATCTGCGTAGTTACCATGGGAACATCGGTTAGAATTAGGACAGTTATAACAGAATAAGTTACTCTCAAACTCCTAAGGAAAAAAAAAAACAACAACTTTAGAATAAATCCAATCCTGTCTTAAAATCTAGCATTTATATTTAGTTAAAAATAGAAAGTTAGCCTCAGACACAACAGTGAATAGTTATGAAAAATGTCAGTTTATTGAAGGATCCAAACAATGCGGTGCGTTTCCTAAAGATTTAAATGGACCGTTCTTATAGAAAGTCAATCTTAAGGATAAAAATCTTTTGTTTTTGATCAACACATCGTTACCAATTTGGCTAATCAGTGTTTAGGCGCTGTTGTTCTCCTTTACACAATTGAAAATGTAAACCGTTTGTTCTCTTACAGCCTTTGAACTAATTTCATAAAACTGCAGGATCACAGATCAATTTCCTGAATAGTGTACTTTTTTAAACAGCCATTTTACTCCAAAGGAAATGAATAGTGGAAACGTCCCTCCTTTCCCTCTGCTCCTGTTAAACAGTATTATAATGTACAGTTAACCATAGAGCCATAAGTATTGGAACAGCTAATGATCTTTAGGCTTAAATATTTAGGCATTTTAAAGGACTGTGACATCAATATCCAGATAATGACGCCCCATCTCACCTATTACCACTTATTACATTATAGCTCACGTTAGTCAAAACTATTGGCACCCCACAATAGATGTTATTTTCTGTTACCACTTTGTGTTTAATCCAATTTTAGACAAAAGTATTGGCACCCATATCACAGCTGGCTAGCAACCACTTACTAATTACTATCTAATTATATCCCAGTTTATTAACCTCTCCAAGCCCCAACATCTAATTTTTCTCCATTAGGTTCAAAACAGCAGCATTTGTTAAGTTTATACCTAAGAGACATTGAATCAATAAAGCGTTCCTAATTTGAGATAAACCTTCTAGTCTAAAGCAGAAGGCGTTTGTGTAAAAAATCTGAACCCAGGACTTACAGCCGTTGATCTTCAGAGTTTCTCAGGCAGGAGTCATGATGGGAAACCGCTGGTATATCTACTGAGGGATCCATGTCATCCCTCACAGCATCACTCCAGCCTGGACCTCAGCACCATCACGAAAGGCCCAGTGAAGACAGCAACACACTCACGAGAAGTCCACAGCCCCAAGGACATCACACCGGTACAGTTATGTGTTTTTATTTAACCGACTATCAGTTTAGTCAGCGATTATCATCCCACTATAACATTACAGCTTAAATTCCTCAAAAATGTGGATACTTAAAAGTGGTACTTAAAAATTGCATCATCATGGTAGATGCCACAGGTCTGTTTCTGGAGGAAGTTCATCATGATACAGAGGATTTCTGATGCTTTTTTTTTTTTTAAATATAATGTAGATGCATCTTTCTTTGCAAACTTAATGCAGACGACACTTATGAAAATGTTTTTCAGCGGTTTTATTGAATCTGTTCTTACATTTTCGTTCACTGGATGGTATAACTCATTTTCACTAAAGCATTATGAGTCTGCATTAAGATTTCAGAGACAAACCTGAATCCATAGAGAACATGTTCAGCACAGACACTCAGTGAATTTGAACGCAGCTCATGCCTCTGGTTAGAGATACTGATTTGGTTGTTAAGTTTTATTGCTCCTGCTTTGCACCTCATTGGTTTTAAATTGAGAGGAAAGAGCTATTGGACTTTTATCTTCTGTTTGAGTAGGAGATAAGTTTTAATTAGGTATTCATCCCTGTCATCGCTGTTAATTAACAAAAGCAGAACAACCTTAAGCTAAACATGAAGGCTGATATTGAATAAGAGTTATTTGGTAACATCTCGTACATTTCTCCCAGCACCAAGTCCTTCGTAGTCTGAGGAACAGTAACTGGATCCGAAATCGTGAAGGCCTGGCTATGAAAGAAGTAACTAATCCTTTAGGGGACATGCTGTACAGGAGCTCCTATCGCTCATCCCACTGTCACCACATGGCTGGAACTCCACGTGCAGACGCTTCTGGTAAATCCACAGACTGGCACTGCCATGACATCATCACAGGTACTGCAGGTTTGAGACCAGTAAAGACCTCTCTTTTGCCCGAGTGGCTCGAGCTCCCATCGAAGGTGCTGAGCCCATCTCTGGCAAAAGAGAGGTCTGTGGGTTGGATTTGTGTAAAACAGAGCTGTAGCCATCACCGAGGAGGAGCTGAATACTGAAATCCTGCATCACCTTACTCACAGGAGAAGAGAGAGGCTCAGTGGGACCAAGGACATGCAAGAAGTCATCACTGGAGAGAGAGATCCAGGCTGCACATCGTTGGGAGACGGAATGCACCGCTCTGCGTCTGTACTGAAAAGCTCAAAGGCTAAAGAACTTCAATAACGTTCCTACTGGCACTTACTGATTATAAATATATGATATAATTACAGCGCTACATTAAACGTGAATGTGTACAAACCTGGATTTGTAGTTTATAATGTTGTTTGGGTGGCACAGTGGGAATTTCAGTCCTGGTAAGTGCCTTCAGGTCGAGCTAGGGGGATCATGACCTCTATCAGATCAGCTAGAGCCCCATTCAGAGCTCAGCATGTTTATTGACTAAACAAAATTCATATTTCCATCATGGAATAGAAACATGTAACAGAATAGGGCTTTAATCAAAAGCCAAACAGTGAGCACTTCTGCTTAACAAATGTTATGCCCAGTGGCATAAACATATTAAATTTGCTCTAAAAAGTGCTGGAAGGGATTTCTTAAGGAAAATAAACCCTTAAACGTTCCTTTAAAGTATCAAAAGTCCCTAAAAAAAATTTGTGGCACAAGCTCCTAAATGGCAAGTTGCTTTATTAATATTTAAGGGATGCAAAACTCAACTCTCAAAAGATGGGAGAATGTGGCTGAGATTTAAGGGTTTTGAAAAAGAACACGTATATTCATCCTTCACAGAGCGCCAAAATAAATAAATAAATAAATAAAAAACTTTAATCTGAGCCTGTTCTACTTTCTGCCTTGTTGGGATGCATTAATCAAGCTGACCAATCAGAGCTCTGTTGTCGGGCAGGACAGCTCGTCCTGCCAATAGCGCACAAGCGCTCAAAAATCAATCAATCAATATGCTGATTTATATCTGACAGAATAAAGCTGAAAGTCTGGAGAATGACAATGAGAACCCTAGTGAGTGTCTCATCCTTTACTTGTTTATGCCCACAAAACAAAAGCCACAAAACTACAGCTTCCTGCACACAATCTTCCGTTCTGTCTTTTTTTCAAGCTTATGATGTTTAAAAAAAGAAAAGGGGAAGAAAAAAAAAACCAACCAAAACACCAAAACCCCAGCACAGTTGGTGTGCAATTCCCACCCCATTAAAAATTACGTCCATTTTTTCTGTTTTTAGTGTATAAGTTACGTATTAAGTTTCAGATCCTCCCTTGCAATTGTGACAGGGTGGAAAAAACTGAATGCTTTGTATCTTAAAGTGATAAGGATTCTTTGGCCAAGTTAATCACGAGGACAGAGGGGGCCAAAAAAAACCAAAAAAACTAAAGGATTAAAAGGGTTTTTTTTTTTTTTTTTTTTTTTTTTTTATTAGGATACTGAACTCAAAGAGAAGCTAAATTGAGCAGGAGGGTAACCAGACACACGCATAAGATGAATTCACACACAGACAAACATAAATAAAACATATTTACAGAGGAGCCCGAGAGCAGAGGTGAGGGGACGGGGCTGGAGGAGAGTAGTCCAAATTAAACAGCAGTACAGGTCTGAAAAGCCCACGTGTGCATGAGGCATAAACACAGCATTATCACACTCCAGCTTATCCTGGGGTTCAGTGCAGTTTAAAACCTTTGATTAACACATTCCACTTATAGTTACTGATCACGTTCTGATTCCTTCTTAAACTCACAGCTACATGCGTGCAGAATTTCTACGGACAGATGGTTAAGTACCTAACCGTCACGGCTCTAAAACAAAACATGATTTTGCTCATTAAGTACACAGACATGATTATAGAGCTGATATAATTAATGTGAAAAAACAGATGAAAGGTTTAGAAGCGATGAGCTCTTGCACTCAAGCCTGTATTTAATTTATTTGCTCTGCCTCGTTTAAGCCTGAATGACTTCGGTGGCCTGTGCCATCATATAAATGGGACTGGGGGGAGGGGGGTGGGCGTAGCTGAGTTTATCTTCCGTATTCCTACGCTTTTGCCCTCATCCGTTATCGCCTTCAGCACAGAGCACCGTCTCACTCGTTCTTCTTTTCCTTTTGCTTCAGCAGTTTGTTAATCTCCCTCTTGGCCATGCTGGCGTACTTGGTGATGATGCCATGCTGGTTGAGGCCAGGAAGCAGCAGCAAGAAGGTCACTGTAAACGTGGGGGAAAAAAAAATAATTTCAGCAACCTCATGGAAGCAAATTTATTTCAAAGCTGAACCTCATTAGATCTGAATTCCTGCTCTAACAGGCTCTAAAACCTCTCTCCACTATCCAAATCTCTGAATGATGGTTTACCTCTACCTGCACTTTCCAATCAGTAAGAAGCGCTGGTTTCGGTTCATACCAGGATTCATCATTAAACTTTGTTAATGATGAAACTCAGAGACAGTGGCAGAGATTTTACTTTGCTTACATTTATGCTCCGAGCTTTTATGGACACAAAGAGACATCAACAGAGGCACACATACGCGAGTGAGACAAAACATGCCTTTATACAGTCACTATTTGGATTACTTCTTCGTTTCCGTCCAAAGACGCAACACAATCACACGCAAGAGGGGGATAATCACTACAAAAAGATTCTTTATTAATGTATGAAGGATTTCAGATGTCAGACTGAAGTAGAGAATTCCCCATAATAAACAAAAGACACGAAGCTCTGAATATTCTTCATACAAAGCAAGTCCAAGAATGAGAATGATTTAAGTGTTAACAGACCAATACTATAAATTCATTTTTATTAACACTGGCATAGTTAGTTAAGAATCCTGCAAATTTGTTAAAAAAATGAAAGTTTATAGATGAGTCAAATATAGAAATATATTTTAAAAAAAACCAGGAACCATTATAACTAGAGTATTTCTAAAGCATCTCTACAGTGTAACTGCAGTCTGCCCTCTGGTGGAAAATCTACACAATAACAACACTCATATGACAAAAGCTGCAAGTTCCATCGGTGTGATTCTTTTTAATTCTTGTTTACCAGCTGTTATGAACAATGGGATTGAGTTCTCTAATAATAATAACAACAACAACAAGCTCCTATTGGCCAATAATACTGTCGCATGATTATTGGGCTGCAACGTTAATATCCTGATAGAAAGGTAAATGGAAGGTGCAGGTAGAGGCAAAACAGCATTCAGAGACTCGGGTTACGTTTTCATTGCGTGTTGACATAGCGTAAAGTACCTCGTACATTATAGTAGGAAATCAGACCTCGAATTCTGTACTTAAAAAAAGCTTAATTTTTAATAAAATAACTTCCACCTCACTGCTAGAAATGCTAATTTCTAAATAGATCAAAACCACTCAGTGGATGAACAGTACTGAAAATTTACCTGAAAAGCTACCATGCACTCGGGAAAGTACACGGGTTTCTTGTGAGAAACTGAATGCAGACATTTTATTTTTACCATTAATTAGTCAAACGCGGTGCACATGCTCCTTTAATGCTTGTGTGGAGGCCGAACAATGAAGAGCTTATTTTAGGCCTGGAATTATGGCCTTGATTTCTTGCCCTACATACCAGAGCGTCTCCAATCTCCTTTTCATGCAAGCCTGCTCTACTGAAATTCTCTCAAGAGATGTCTGAGCTTCTTTTACCTAGTAATCAATAACTAAAGGTTATCATCTGCTGTACTTTATAGCAGCTGCTAAAGCTGTGAAAACTAATGCACAAAATTTAATTTCTTGTCACGTGTGGCACATGAAGCTCTCAGAACGACAGCGTACAGTCCCAGGTGTTTAAGCCTTTAAGTAGGGCAGAACAGTTTTGAACAGGTGTACATACCAGTCAGGTAGGTCAGAAAGAGGTTATGAACCTGCTGTCCAATCCAAGCCGCAACCACCAGGGTGCTGATCACAGACAGGAAGTACTGTTGGAGAGTAAGTCAGTGTTTCATCACAGTGCTAATGACAAAAACAATACAGCAGTGACAGACATTGACCTGCTGCTGCTCGTTCGCTTGGGTCTGAAATGCATGTCAGCAGATTTTATTACCCGCCATCTAGAAAACACAGCACTCACTTATAAACACGAACATCATGTGTAACTAATGTAGCGTCCATTCATGTTAGAACCTGCTTCACTCTGCACCACCAGTGTTTTATGTAGGTGTTCAACCTCCCTGTTATTTAATTAAGCAGCAGCAATTTAGACCTGTAGAAAATAACCATAATTCCAAACTTATATGTCGGATGCTGAGCATCTTAATTTGATTAAAAAAAAAACCCTTTTAAAAAAATTAATTTACTTCATTTAAGGCATATTTTGGTCATTCTTTAGCACCACCAGCTTGCTGTGGTTCATCTGCACTGTAAAGTGGCAAAACAAAAACCTACTGACACATTTTTCTGCATCATGGTGTGAATTTGGTCAGAAGGGAGGTTTTAGCAGGAAATAACACTTAAGAAATGCTGATCATCAGATAGCACCTTTAGAGCCCCGGATGTGAGAAACGACTCCAGTCACAATTTGTCACCTCCACCTTCAGATAACTAAATCTCAAGACAGATCTAAAGAAGGTCAAATTTTGCTTGCTAGTGCGAAACAGAGAAACTGTACAGTCAAAAAGACGCCATTTACCATCTTTGGCTTCTCTTCCTTGAGGGCGAACAGGCGTTTCCACCAGCCCAGCACGCGGCGCTGCGTCTTCACCAGGTTGCCGCAAATCTGGTGGTAGCGCTGCTGCTGCTCTGTGGTCCTGCGGCACAAAAACGGCGAGGGCTCAAGAGCAATTTCTGGCTCAATTATGTCTGGCTGCACAGCACCTTTTGGACATTGTGATCTGATAACCATAAAACAGCAGCTAACCCACATTTGGGAATATGATCTTATTGTTATATACAGGTTTCCATTACCCAGCCGCCCCTCCCTCAACACAACCAATCTAGAGCACTTATTACACATTCCAATTTTGTTTCACTCCTCTGGCTTTATCTTAAATTAGATTTAACTTAATTAGATTAGATTCTGCCATTCACAGTGTATAAACCCTTCCATGTATGCAACGAGAAACCAGACTCCATGTACCAAACAAGACCATATACATGGAGTCACGACAAGGACACCGCCTGACTAAAATAAACCTAAAGGGCTCAGATCCTGATCTCAGCTGAATGCAAGGAGAACAGCAACGTCTCTGTAGATGGGACATGCGCACTCAGCAGGAGGAACCCATGCTGAATCACTCTGACACCTAACACCCCACGGCAACTGCAGTCTGCCAGTCAGTGAGCTCGGCAGGGCCAGTAACAGAGCAGAATTAATACGGACGGGAATGGAATGATCACTTTTATAAAGTGAAGAGTCAGATACACAAGCTATAAAATATTACAATATTGAAGTCCCTCATCACAAACGCCACACCAATCTCAACAAGGCATTTGGTTCTGCAGAACTGCTGCTAAATTGGATGTTTGTTTCTTTATGGTATCATTCTGAGAAAACTCAAGCGTGAGAAAAATCCCGGGAGATTAAAGGTTAGAAGCCAGTGCCTTTCCAAATATCCATTTAAGCACTAATAGGCTGGCAGTGGCAAGAAAAAACTCGCTATATATTATTAGGAAACCTCAGGGGCCTGACCTGCTTAAGCAACCTCGACTTTATACACAAGAATTACCTAATAACTTTAAATAACAGTTTAAATAAACAATATAAAAACTAAAATATGTTGCCATAGTCCCCCAACACAGTAATGTTAATTATTTAATCTAGACTAATGACACCCCGAGTTACGAGTGGGCAAAAGGGCAAAATATAACAATAATTACTAATAAATCCATAACATCTGGATTACTAACAAAAGCACTAGGGAAAAAAAGCTAGGAAACAATCACTCACTTGTAGGAAAAGGTTTTAAAAAGCTTTGTTGAGATAATTAATATATCTAATATACAACCCATTCAGCTAAATCTTATTTATAATGAAGCTATAAAAATCATTAATGCTAAAGAATTAGAGAACCTTTGTGCATTTAGAAAATTGGATCTTTGCCATGGTTTTGAGTATACTCTTCATTTTCAGTACTATAAATACTAGCAATAGTTTAGGGTCTTATATTTACTTAGTTTTCACTGGAATTACTTCACAGTTAGTACCATGCTACAGTACACAATACAGATTACATATAAGATCCCATTCTATAAAGGGTTATCAGTATCAGTATGTATCAGTAAAATAACAGATAAGGCAGAATTAGAGGGCATCGTGACAAAGCAGAGTCTGTTTACCTTCTGATTACAAGCTGCTCCAGGTTCAATTATCTCACATGTTGGTTCCGAACTAAATACCAGATTTTTCTTTTTCACCTCAGAATGGTGTTCACTTCTCTTTTATTTGAGTCACAAACAGTTCCAATCTGAATCAGCGCAGATTAACTGCAGCCCACCGTTTTGGTTCGGGAATGTAACAAAACATTTCTACAGATTTCCATTAAAGGATATAAAGGGCAAAGCAAATTATTTCCATTTTTCCCAGCTTCGCCTGAAATTCATTGGACACAAGCAGAGGTACATCCAGGACAGGGCATAACACCCCGATCCTCAAAACCTGCCTGGGTTTTACCTCAGAGCACCACTGAGGCACCAAGTTAAAACTGATGTTTAAAATATTAAAATAACAACAGTACTTATGAAAGCCAGAAAATGTAAGAATTACTCACCATTTGTTGGAGCCGAAGATGCGTGGGGCGAGGGTGGGTACCAGATAGTCAGCCAGACACAGGACCATCACTGTGCACGACAGTCCGGTCAGCACAGAGGGATCCAAATAGTAGACCATCCTGTCAGTGAGAATTGATCCGTGATTAATTGAACAACATTCAACAACAAAAACAGCTGACCCCCTCTGAGGCTCGACATTTGCTTCATTAATTTTAGATTGAAAATGTTGAGCCAACTTGGCGGGGGGTTGTACTACATGCAAATTAAACAACATCCGTTCTCTGAGAACTTTAGAAACCCTGTACTAATACTAAGGCCTTCCTGTGTAGCCTATCTGCCTGGTTTAAATTTTTGTACCATTCTGAGTAACTCTGGACATTGCATTTGTTTACAGGTGTTCCTAATAAAACATTTTTAATTAATGTATTCATTTGTCACAATCTGACCCCACCAAACCTCATTAGGGTTACTGGGGGGCATTCGCCTATTGGGTTGCTGGATAGGGGTCGCTGCTCCAGTACGAATATAGCCAGCACTTGGAACCACGTCACAGTGCTGGTAAGCTTGCAAATCACCTCTACGCAACCCAGGCAGGATTCATATTATGGTTTATCGTTCTGATGATTTGTACGATCAAAGCTGCATAACAAACCCCTGACCTGATAACTTGATTAGTTTCAAAAGAAATTAAAAACAACCCAAAGCTGCTTAATTACAGTTTTCTTCCTTGCTGTCGACAAAGGCGGACGTGTTTCTATCCCTCTCCTGCCTCTGTGCTGTTCTTCGAATCAAGAAATTATGGACCTTACGTGGTCTCTGAATGCAAGTGACACCATCTTCTCGATGAGAAGTCTGGGCTCGGGGGAGCCACCTTGACAGAACGTTTGCAGCTGGCTACACGATGAACGCGTGGGGGAAGTGGTGAGTCGTGTGCCTGGCGTGATTCGGAACCATGATCACAGGTGTTTTGCTGATTGGATTAGGCACTGCCTTGGTGTATCGGAAAAGTCAGGGAATGAAGGCAGCTGTCCAAGGCCCCCTAAAGCTGCCCAACATGATTGAGGCGGTGGGCAGAGCCGTCATCACTCAGACTGTGACTGTAAGCCGTGAGACTGGGACCATCTTGGAGAAGCTGGCTGCGTTGCAGAGGCGCTTGGATCGTCTCGGACACCAATTGCACAATTTAAAACTGGACAATTTGAAACGGACTAGAGGTAGTTGTGATTCAAGTGTGTGCGACTGCCGCCATGGATTCTGTTGCTTA
>JAVSBU010055625.1:0-14020 GCA_033118015.1 Loricariichthys derbyi
ATTCAGTTCATGGACAGATGTCCTGATATTTTCCTTTAGAATTCTCTGATATAATTCAGAATTCATTGTTCCATCAAATGATGGTGAGCCGTCCTGGCCCAGATGCAACAAAACAGGCCCAAACCATGATACTACTACCACCATGTTTCACAGATGGGATAAGGTTCTTATGCTGGAATGCAGTGGTTTACTTTCTCCAAATGTAATGTTTTTCTTTTAAACCAAAACGTTCTATTTTGCTCTCATCTGTCCACAAAACATTCTTCCAGTAAATTCGTGGATGACTTTTATGAGCTGATCAGTGAGGACATATCTGTATTAGTAACTGAGGACTGCTACTTTAATGACTTTAATACTGCACTATTGGCAGCCCTTTCAGTGAGAGCAGACAAGGAATTCTCAGTGAATCCAAGAAAGCTCCATGAGTCCCATAAGAGTTGTACTTTTAGGTCTCAGTTATATGTTTCTTATCCCTTAAATCTAAAACTTTTTGGAGAGCAGTGGCTTTCTCCTTATAACCCTGCCATGCACACCATTGTTGTTCAGTGTTCTTCTGATGATAGACTCATGAACATTAAGCCAATGTGAGAGATGCCTTCAGTTGCTCACTAACTATTACACGCCTTGCTCTTGGAGTGATCTCTGTTGGTTGACCCCTCCTGGGGAGGGTAACAATGGTCTTGAATTTCCTCCATTTGTCCACAATCTGTCTGACTGTGGATTGATGGAGTCCAAACTCTTTAGAGATGGTTTTGTAACCTTTGCCAGCCTGATGAGCATCAACAACTCTTTTTCTGAGGTCCTCAGAAATCTCCTTAGTTCGTACCATGCAGACTTTGATAGAGCCCTTTTCTTTAAATTAACCAGGGTGCCCCCTCACACTTGATTATCATCACATTGATTAAAACATATGACTCTAATTTCACTTACAAAATAACTGCTAATCCTAGATGTTCACATACTTTTGCCTCTCATTAATATGTAATATTTGATCATTTGCCTCAATAAATAAATTACAGTATAATTAAATACATTATAGTATAATATTTTTGTCTTAATTGTTTAACTAGGTTCTCTTTATCTACTTTTAGGACTTGTGTGAAAATCTGATGATGTTTTAGGTCACATTTATGCAGAAATACAGAAAATACTACATGACTGTTTCCCCTGTGTCCATGTGGATCCATGTGGGATTTCCAACACTCTGTTTTCCACCTGCATTCCAAAGACATTAGGGTCAATTGGTCTCTAAAGTGTAATTGTCTGATTATCGTTTACTTATCCATCTGTCAACATTGGTGGCTATTTCTATGATAGCAGCAATGATACAACTGCAGATATCAAACAAACTCATACTGAGTAATTTAGAGAGACCCGAATGTCTTTAAAATGCGAAACAGGAGTACATGTAGAAAACCCTTGTGGACACAGAGAGAACATACAAAACTCCACACAGACAGAGTCTGGGACCAAACTGGGTATTTTTGGAGCTGAATTAGAATTTGAATTAAGCAGGTATAATAAACTGAAACAATTAATTATGTTAATGCTGTTTAATGTTGACCTCCACTTGGTTCAGTGCTTGCTAATAGCTGACCGTGTTCAGTTCAGACTATTTTCATACACTGAAACTGTAGCTAGATTGAACATTTGGCTTAAATTAAAAAAAAAATCTCTTTATAAATATGTGTTAGTAAAGTAACTTTTATTGGGCCAGTTAAGTCACCCCAGCTACAACTTGGTCATTCTGGAAAAACAAATCTCCTTTCTGTCAGATTCTGTGATTGCTGGACTGAGAAGATTTATACAGAGTGAAAACAGAAATTAAAGTGTGGGTAACAAAAGGGGAAATGTGTTTTCTTTATGTAGTAAGATGGTGTGTGCTGTCTACTTGGCTCAGAGACAGGGGTGACATGGTGTGATTAATCCCTGTCTGTATACGCCCTATTTGGTCAGAATATTTTGTGTGAAAGTGCATCTAACCCAGAACAGCACCAATTGGCAAATTGTTTTGCTAAATGTGTCTGACTGTCACTCTGACAAAAAGGATTTGTTGTATAAAAACCACCAACCTTCCTCTTCTTCTCCAGCTCAGCACCTGGCACAGTTATAGCCCTGTCTTATATGCAGTTTTTATAGTCATCCATCCATTTTATCTATTCGGATGTAAACATTTAGCAAGTCGTCTACATCAACTAATAGTAGAACAATGCTACAACATTTATAAAATTATTGTTATTTTAGTTTGCTCCCTTAGTATATTTCTCAATTAAAGAGTCTCGACAATTTACAATACAGATATAAACTACAGCAACCAACAACTAAATCCACAGTAGATGACACTTACAGTGGTGCTTGAAAGTTTGTGAACCCTTTAGAATTTTCTATAATTCTGCATAAATATGATCTAAAACATCATCAGATTTTCCTAAAAGTAGATAAAGAGAACCTCGTTAAACAAATTAGACAAAATATTACACTTATTGTACTATATTATTTATTTGAGAAAATGACCCAATATTACATGTTAGTGAGTAGCAAAAGTATGTGAACCTCTAAGATTAGCAGTTAATTTGTAAGTGAAATCAGGTGTTTTAATCAACGTGATGATAATCAGGTGTGAGGGGGCACCCTGTTTAATTTAAAGAACAGAGATCTATCAAAGTCTGCTCTTCATAACACCTTTGTGGAAGTGTATCATGGTACGAAGAAAGGAGATTTCTGAAGATCTCAGAAAAAGAGTTCTTGATACTCATCAGGCTGGAAAAGGTTAAAAATCATCTCTAAAGAGTTTGGACTCCACCAATACACAGTCAGACAGATTGTGTACAAATGGAGGAAATTCAAGACCAACAAAGATCACAGAACAAAGAGAAAAGCATGTAATATTTGGCAACTGAATGGCTCTTGCACATTGGCTAATTTTAGTGTTCATGCAAGAAGAAAGCCACTATTCTCCAAAAAGTACATTGCTGCTCATCTGCAATTTGCTAATGATCGTGTGGACAAGCCAGAAGGTTATTTATAGAATGTTTTGTGGATGGATGAAAACAAAATTTAACTTTTTGGTTTAAAAGTGTTATGTTTGGAGAAAGGAAAACCCTGCATTCCAGCATAAGAACCTTATCCCATCTGTGAAGCATGGTCATTGTTTGAGCCTGTTTTGGTGAATCTGAGTCAGGATGGGTTGCCATCATTGATGGAACAATTAGTTCTGAATTATATCAGAGAATTCTAAAGGAAAAGGTCCATGAACTGAATCTCAAGAGAAGGTGGCTCATGCAGCAAGCTAACAACCCTAAGCACACACATTTCCTCTACCAAAGAATGGTTAAAGGAGAATAAAGTTGTTTTTGAATTGCCAAGTCAAAGTCCTGACCTTAATCCAGTGCCAATGTTGTGGAAGGACCTGAAACGAACAGTTAATGTGAGGAAACCCACCAACATCCCAGAGTTGAAGCTGTTCTGTATGGAGGAATGGGATAAAATTCATCCAAGCTGGTGTACAGGACTTGATCAACACTTACTGGAAGCCTTTTAACAGTTAACAGTTAGCATTCGGGACACACCAGAAACTGAAATCAAAGGCTCCCATACTTTTGCCACTCACTAATATGTAATATTGGATAATTTTCCTCAATAAACAAATGACCAAGTATAATATGTTGTCTACTCTTTACCTTCTCTGTCTACTTTTATGACTTTTAGGTCATATTTATACAGCAATATAGAAAATTCTAAACGGTTCACAAACTTTAAACCACCACTTAATCTCCGCTAGCCATATGCGCTAATTCTGCTTCACAGCTCCTGGCTGGTCATCTATTATATCATCGACTTCTGGATCCTGGCCATGGAGGAGACTCTCCTCGTGGTGTTCTAGGCAGGTGTTCATAACTGCCCGAAGGATAAGCTGGCAGCTCGCAATGCCTGTGCTTCCCTTAGCTGCCTATACAACTTGTGCACATGGTTGAACGTACACTTGAGGAAGAGGGCAAGGGTACGTAAGAAGCCTAGTCAGCAGTTACCCAGCCTAAACGGGTGCCCAACCTCGAACCAATGGAGCTCGGTCAGGTCGGGTTTGTGTCACCTCATCAGACCCCCTCCAGAGCTACTTGGTAGAGAAAGGGGGGTGGGGGGGGCAAGGCACAGCTCCAGACCCTAGCCCTACCCTCCATTCCAGTCTATTTCTCCCCCTCCATATCAAGGAGGGCAGGGAAAGGCCTTGTAAGCAGCTTTGGGCATGCTTAGACTGTGGGGCCACTGGGAACTTCATTGAGAAAGGCCTAGTCCACCAACTCAGCCATGTTCAGGAGAGGCTGCCCCAGGCCACCTTGCTGGTGGGTGGCCTGTCAACGTGTTGGTGGGAACCCACATGGAATGGGTCCCCCTTCTGGAGACCCAGGCATCTCACCACCAGTTGATTTTGGGGTTCCCATGGCTCGCTCAGGCACAATCCCCACAGTTTTGTGGCAACCCTTGATTGGGGAGATAATTGGGGAATTATCTCAATTACTCAAATGTACTCAAAAAGTAATGGTGCAGTAAAATAAGAGACTGAGAAGTGAAAAGAAATCCCAAAGCAAGAATGTAAAGAAGGAAACACTGTCTAGCTGGATATTAGAGACTCTTGGAGGCTATGATTGATTGTGACTGTTGAAGAGAGTGTTACTAAATATTAACTGATGGGAATTTCAGATTTTTATCAAATGTAATGTCAAATGTTTCTGGCTATTACTATTTTACAGTATTTTAGAAATGGGACAATAGGATGTGCAGAAATAGGACACATTCAATAGGACACATCCTTTGCTGAGCAAAGCATAAGTTCTCCCTACCTAGAAAAAACCCATGAAATTTGACCATGTGATAAGAGGTGATAAACAGTACTGTACAAGGCAGCACATGCATTCTACTGTAGATGCAATGGCACTGGGGGACTAATTCAGTCATTTTTTTCCACAGCCAGTGCCTTAATTTTTTCCAGGAAAACTATTTCCACAGCATCAAGTTGTGATAGAAGGCTTAGAACCCTGTGCCCCTTCCTCCACTTCTAGCTGTTAAATAAAAAGTAATCACAGCTGGTCTTATCACAGTCTTGCACAAACTGACCAGTGAGCTGGACCAACAACAGAGAGGACACTAACACCCCCAGAGTCTCTCTTTATGTTATCATGTTCCAGTGTGGTTAGCAGAGGTGGTTTGGGTGCTGAAAAAAAGCAGAGTTGAGAAACAGTGGAACAGTTAGTGATGAGTTTTTGAGAAACAATAAATGTGAATTGTATAAAGGCTCTATTTTATCAGATCTAATCGGAAAATGTCTCAATTGTTAAATAAACAGTGTAGACTGTACACATTGGTTCTCTTTCTTGGTGTTTGTCTGAGTATTCTTCCCTTACTTTCCTGTGGCCCATCTTTCAACGTTATCTGATCATGTCTGAACTGAAGACCGTTGTGAACCAAAGTAATCTAATCAATGCCAGTCTATCCTTATTCTATCTTTAATTCTCTCTTCCGTATTTTCTTTCTAATGGATAAATTGCCTCCATTCTCAACATTTCTCTCTCCTTCTTTTTTCTCTCTCTACATGTACTTGCATTTGAGGGAGGAATAAAGAGGTCGAGAAAGGTAGAGATAACTCATTTGTTGCCCCCCCCCAACTACCTGTAAACTGTATATCAAAATTACTAGAACAAAGCAATGCCACAACAAAGCCACTAGAACAGTGTTGTACAAAATAACCAAAGTATATCAACATAAAACCTTTATTTTGCAAAAACTGTGATGATCACAATTAGAGAACAGCAATGACTGTAGCACAGAGAAAGATTACAACTACATTTTCTGAAGGTTACAACAGTCACTAATCAGTATGAAATGTACAGGCCTTTGGATTGAATGACTTCAGCACATCTGGATCCACAGGACATCACTAATCTCTCACACTGCTCTGGGGTGATTTTGGTCCACTCCTTTTTGCAGTCTCTTCCACAGTTCTGTGACTGTTGTGGGTTTCTTGGCCATGACTTTGTCACCAAGGATTTTCCAGAGGTTTTCTATTGGGTTTAGATCAGAACTCTGGGTGGCCATTTCATTGTTTCAGTGTTTTCAGTTTCAAGGAACTGCTTTACCCATTTTGCTGTGTGACAGAGGACATTGTCCTGCATGAAAATTCCTGGACGATTGAGTGATGAATGCAAGGAAGGAACCACATGTTGTTGAAGAAGGTTCTGATCCACACTTGCATTCACTGTGCCATGTAGCTGTATGAGTGGTCCAACTCCAGCTGCTGAAAACATTCCCCAAACCAGGACACTTCCTCTTCCACCTTTCACTGACTTCTTTACACACTTTGGGTTCAGTTTTCCCCCAGTTTATCAACAAACATAATGATTCCCATCAGATCCAAATAAATTAAACTTGCTTTCATCATGTAAATGAACTCTGTTCCACTTCTCCTCTGTCCACACAACATGCTCCTCAGTAAAGGTGAGTCTAGCTTTTTGATGGTTTCTGCTAATGAGGTCACTGCAGAGTGGGCTTTCAGTTCAAATGCTCTTAAACATTGAGACACTGTCCTCTCTTGCATTTGCCTTTCTTGGGGGACCAGCCTTCTTGGGGTACTTGAATGAGTTTGTGATTTTGTCAGGATGCAATATTCTAGAAATCACAGTCATGGAATGACCAAATTCTCTTGCTATGGGTGATAGGGTCACCACTTTGGGCTTCATCTGGAGAACCTGCTGCTGAACGGTTTCAGTCACTTTGGAATTGCTCACCGTTTTTGCAAAGTCAGTGAAGACTGGAAAGTTAAACTGCGAGTTAAATAGGGTTTGACAAATAATTAAGGAAATTAGCACCAGGTGCCAGATTAACACCAATGACTTGCAGGTATCTGAAAGTGTTCTCTAATTTTGATCAGTATTCTTTTTGAGTTCTCTCATTTTGTCACAGTCCCCAATTGCACCGCTAGAGGGCCTTCTCGCTTCACCTATCGCTCCAGTGTGAGATTGCACATGTGTAGCTCGTTAGTGCTGAGGATCTTCAGCTCTGAAGGCCCCTTTAAATACAGAGGCGCGTGAGCTGTTCCTTGTCCCGTCCTCTAAACGCTTCCACGCCGATTTCTGTGTTTTCCTTTTGCCTTATCGCCACTCACTTCCATGTACTTAATCTCCCAAGAGGTTTTTCCCTCTAGTTTGAGCATGTGTTTAGTTCCTTTGAACAACTCCACTCCATTTGGTTCCTTTTGAATAGGGCATTCGGTTCCTTTCAACAACGTCATTGCTTCCCTTTTGATTAAGGGTATTTGGTTCCTTTTGAATAAGGTGTTCGGTTCCTTTCAACAATGCCATTGCTTCCCTTTTGAATAAGCGCGTTCCGTTCCTTTTGAATACTTCCTTAGGCTTTGTGTTGATCCGAGCTCGGGGTTATTTGTGTTTTTGCCCTTGCAGTCAGGCTTTGGGCTTGTTACTTTTGTTCCCTCACCTTTTGCCTCATTATTTCAGTTTAGCTTCCAGGGGGCCATATCCAACCCCGTGATGGTTAGCTCACATCTTCGGTGGGTGTCCTCCTGTAGGGTCACAGGTACCGCCTCACCCGCCAAGAGGGGAGGTGGAGTGGGCACCGGGAGGGCCAAGGTAACTGATTAGGGCCCATAAATAGCATAGGGTCAGTAGGCTCCCTCCGGAGTCGCATATGCTAACTGCCGTTTACCTGTGGCCCCCTGCCATTAGGCCCCCTGCGAGTAGGTCCTAGTTTGAGTATCATGACAGAAGGACAAAACGAGCCCATGAACCTAGCGGAGGATGATGCCAACCAGCCCAACATCCAGCAGACAGTATCCAAGGGGTCTTGCTCGGGCGAAACGAGCAGCAGCGTCAAGAGGTCATCTGCAACCTCAACCAGCTAGGCATGGCTGTGTAGGCCCTGCTCATGCCCACCCCTACTTAGGCAGTGGCCCCGGCGCCTGTGCCCTTGGCCATTGTCGACTTCCCCATCACCATGCCGGAACATTAATCGGGGGAGCCGGATGAATGCCGGGGGTTCCTTCTCCAGTGCTCACTCCTGTTTGAGCAGCAGCCAGGGAGGTTCCCCTCTGACCGGGCATGGGTAGCATTCATTATCTCCCTCCTCACCGGAAGGGCCCTGTCCTGGGCCATGGCCCTCTGGGAGGCCAAATCCCCGGAGTGCGACTCCGAAGATGCCTTCGCTGAGGCCCTGAGGGAGACCTTTCATCATCCTTGTGGCCGACACAAACCCGCATTGTGCCTTCTTGAGCTCACCCAGGGCTCCCGGGCAGTAGTTGAGTACATCATTGACTTCCATACCCTGGCCCCAACCCCTTCATCGATTGGCAGATGGACTCGATCATATCATGGGCACCCTAGTGCCCGGGAGTCCTCCCTTCTGCCAGCACAGGTACTGGTATGTGCAGGGAAGGGTGACCCGGCCCCCAACCATGCCGCCATACTCAACTCATACTGGGACCTGGCAGAAGCCCCGTGTAGTGTGGGGGCCCTCACCTGGTAGCTGGACCAGGCCATCACCAGGGCCTCCAGGAAGAAACCATACTCAGGCAATGACCCAGCGGGATGCAAACTCATCCCATCCTGTGTCCGCCAAGGAGCCCCCACAAGCCCACAAGCCAGCCCACTCAGGGAAAGCTGGTACTCCTGACATCCTTAACCGCCAGGGTTGTGCGGCCAACAAGAGTTCCAGACAGTGCACTGCCCCCCCCAACCCTCCAGTACCTTAACCACAAAGCTACCATAGGGTCCCAGCTACTGGGTGAACACGGGGTGCAACTGAATCCAATTGGTAGCACTGGGTAGTCATCACTGTTGCAGCACTGGGGGATGTTCTCAAACTGTCCTGCCCTCCCTGTCTGCGCATGATGTATAACCCAGAAGACACAAACTCTGATCCAGGACTTTGGGGTGGTGGGCTAGCATATTAGACCACTGCAAAACCCAAGAGCTTATTATGATTTTATTGAATTATTTCACATTTTAAATCCACATTTACAGGTAAGGATCGTGGTGACTCCCGCACCTATCCCAGTAGAACACAGAATAAGGGATGCAGCAATGCAGGATGATTGCCCTGACTGGCTTTCTCGCTAGACACAGCTAATCCTGATGCCTCATTCATGACTCAAATCTGGGTCCCTGAAGTTATATCTTGGTATATTGTTGAAATAGCAAGGTGCCCATTAAATAATCAATTCCTGTAACTAGCAAAGAAAAAAAATAACAGAACAGTAGACGACTGATTTCAGATTTTTGACTAGCTGAGTACAACATTTCCCCTAAAAGAGGTAAATATGTTTAATCTAAATTTCCAGATGTATTTTTTAAATCATACAGATTTTTTCTCTCCTCACTAAAAGGTTGTGCTTCTGATATCAACAGAATGATAAGATCTGTATGCCCGAAATCTCTCTTTTTTCAGTATATTAACACAAGCACACCTGCTTTAAACAGTAAAGGAAACAGCAAAGGTTGAAGGAAAACTTCACAAGGGCATTCAGATGATTTATGGTCCAAAGGGTTGCATATTCATCATATGAATATGAACAGGAATATGAACGAGTTGATACAAGATATGATACAAGAGTCTCCTTATTAAACTGTCATTCTAACATTAGGGATATAGTGCTTGGAGGATAATTTGATATATATGGTGAATTGCTGTATCTATATATGCACAGTGTTGAGTTAAATTATTCATAATGTATAATAAACAGTGGCATGAGATTTTGTTTCCATTTTTCTTTATTCTGCTTGACTTGGTGAGTGATATGTGCTGGTATACTTTCTTTTTGAGTATTGCATGCTTTAGATGGCTTATGGGGTAGATGTTTTCTCTTCACCATAGTTGCAGCTAAAGACAATGCCATGAAGGAGGTTCTATTAGCTATTGGGAATGGTTACTAAAAACGGACGGGTATTAAAAATAGTATGTCTGTTCCCATGTCAGTATAGATGTTGTGATTACGAAAGAATGTATGGTGTATAGAATGTTTGAAAAAGGAGTTAACAATTAACAATATCTACATAGGCTTGTACAGTTAAAAAAATCAAAAATTCCTTTAGCAGCATCCCTCTAGATACCATTATATGAAACAAATTAAGTATTTTAGAAAACTTATAAGCCCTAGGTTCCTCTGAGAATATGCTCATCATCTTCTTTCATGTGAAGCATGTGAAATCAAGTTTGCTGATGTCACTTTTGTGTTGGGCCTGATCTCCAATAATGATGAGAAGGCCTACCTGGAGGAGATTTGAAACCTGGAGATCTGGTGCCAGGTCAATATCAGCAAGACTAAGCAGCTGATTTTGGACTGCAGTAAGAAACAACAGAGGAGCTACAATCAACAGAGCAGCAGTGGAGTGAGTAGTATGTTTGAAATACCTTGGAATACACATCTCGCAGGCTCTATCATGGTCCTGCCACATCAACGCAGTCATGAAGTCATCAGTGCAGTACACTCATCAATCATCTACTCATGCATCATTGAAAGCATCCACATGGGTAATATCACAGCTTGGTTTGGGAACAGCACCACTCAGGAGGGGCAGGGCCTTCAGAGAGTGGTATGATCAGCATAACGTATCATCCGGACCGAGCTTCCTGACCTGAAAACTATCTACAACAAGTGGTGCTGGACCAGAGCAAAGATCATAAAAGACCTCAGCCATCCCAACAATGGGCTGTTCCTTCTGTTACTCTCCGGAAAACGCATTTGCGCCATGAAGGCGAATAAAGAGAGAATGAGGAGGAGCCTCTGCCCACATGCTGTCTGGGCCCTGAATGGGGACAGGGACTAGTCTAGACTATAAAACTTTGAAACTTTGAAACTTGACGAATGCCAGTACAGCTAACATGCAGTGCTTCAAATGCAGTGATTTAAAGAATGGTTGACTTGTCTGACTGCATAAGAATATGCAACGGGAGAATAAATGTATTAATAGCACAGAAGTGTCCACTAAGTGGCCACTAATTGCAGCAAGGCCGCTGAGTGCACTGGCATGAAGGTAAGACCAGTGCAGAGGTGGAACAGCCTGTGCTTGAGAGGCTTTGCATGCACAAACAGTGGTGTGCCCAGCACAAGGTTGTATCACCGAAGAACTGTTAGTTAAATGTCATAAATAAAAATAATCCTGAATAGTGTCATGCCCTTGTCAGAACAGTGGTGCAGTGGTTAGCACTGTTGCCTCACAGCTCCAAGATCCCTGATTTAATCCTGACCCCAGGGCTCAGCCTGTGAAAAGTCTGCATGTCCCCCCATGACTTTGTCACATAACTTGCAGTCTAAAAATATGCACATTGGTTGATTTTGATATAATAAATTGTTTATGTCCATGTTTGATATTGAGACTGTACTGATAAAATGTGTGTAAAATGTTAACGGATTGTTAAGTACATGTAAAAGCACTCAGCAGTAGTGTCATCACTTGATTCTACATGGAAATGGCTCATAACTGTTTCGGAAATCTATCATTGTCTAATCCTTCTTTCCCATTTGTTCAGTTTCCTTTGTGAAATATTTGTGAACACCAAGTGACATGAAAAATAAAAATATAATTTCCAGACAAAAAAAAAATTAGTGCTTTGTGTGTTCTAAGTGATAGTAACTTCAGGCTCCTGAGGATGGCATTGCATGAAGATGATCAGGCTATATGTAACTGTGGGATTGTCATGAGGTGCAATTCTCGCGCTTCGACCACTAGAGGTCACCATGGGTTCACAGAAAAGCATTTAGCAGTAATCAGTCGAATGAGGTACACCTGTTCGGACGCCAACGTAAGCAAGCCGTTCAGCAGGGTTCCTCATCGCGTCCTTGACTGCTTCATGCATCATCGATCGTTGCCAACTATGTCTCACTGTGTTTGCTCTCAGTGTTACTCCGTTGGGTTTTTGCTGCATCGTTTTTGGGTTTTTCTCACTTGCATTTTGATTTCTCATTTTTGCGCTCGTTCCTCTGTTTCAGCATTCTTCTGCGTGTGCTTGGGCTTCTCGATCCCGGCCTATAAGTGATGCTAAAGTCGAAACATTCAACGAATAGGGACCATCTTGCATACCTAGGGTTGAGCCTCTTGGCCTTTTTTAAATACTCAAGGTTTTTATGGTCCATAAGAACCTAAAAAGGATGATTGGTGCCCTCCAACCAGTGGCGCCACTCCTCCAGGGCCAATTTAACTGCCAAGAGTTCCCGATCTCCGATGCCATAGTTTCTCTCGGCTGGTGATAGCTTTCTCAAATAGAACACTATGGGATGCAACTTTTGTGGTGTGCCTAGCCTCTATGAGAGCACCGCAGCTAACCCAATTTCGGAGGCGTCGACCTCTACAACAAACGGAAGGTTCTGGTCCAGATGCTTTAGAATGGGGGTGTTAGTGCCCTTTAGAGAGTTTTAAAGGCCTCCTCAGCTTGGGGATTCCAAGTGAGCCTCCAGGGTGTAACCTGCAAAACAGCCGTGAGAGGAGCTGCTACCACACTGAAATTACGAATAAAGCGCCTATTAGCGAACCCCAAAAATTTCTGTAGTTCCTTTAATGTGACAGGTATGGGCCAGTTGGCGACTCCACTTTCTGGTCATCCATAATATATACCATTATACCATTGACACATTACATAACCTAAAAAGGCCACAGACTGTAGGTGAAATTTGCATTTCTCACCTTTGACGAAGAGAGGGTTTTCTAACAGTCGCTTCAGTACAGTGCATACCTGTAGAACATGGGTATCCAAATCTGGAGAATAAACTAGGATATTGTCAATGTAGGCAAGAAGTAAAATCATTAAAACGGTGAGCGTGATCTGGTCCTTTCAGCTGACGCACTACTCGGAATCACGTGGTCTCCTGAGGCATACCGGTATTCGTAGTTCGCAGGAGCGACCAAGGCAGGGTTGTTACACTGACAATGGACCATTTTCTGATTAAAAACAGAACAAAACAATAGTGAAGTTACCAAAGTCACCATCTCAGACTCAGTCCTCACCAGCATTGCTTTTCCACACCTTAATTACCTTTCTGTTGCTGTTTGCACCCAAAGCATGGGCATTTAATCCGAAATCCCATAATTATTTATCCGATAATGTCCACTACATCCAAGCTATGGAATTCTGTAAAGACTGATATGCAACAGACAAAAACTTTCATCTGTGACTGAAATGTGCCTAATAGCATGTAATCTATAAACAAGCACAATTTGTAACACCGGGTAATAATGGGGTGACACTCGCTGAGTAAAAAGATTAATCAGGTTTAATATAACGATCACCAAAGGACAAGACAGGAATCGTGGTCGGTAAAGGAGGTCAAGGTCTAAGCACGGTATAACAAACAAATCCATGGCAAACAGGTACAAAGGGATAATCCAATAATCACGAGAACCAGGAGAGGAAAACAAGGTCGAAGCCAGAAGATAAAAGATAACAGTGGATATAAACGCTCGGTAAGGCAACTAATGTCGGCAATACTTCGCAATGAGTACAAGGACTAAGCCTCCTTATAAAAGAGCTCTCTAATGAGCCCCAGCTGCCTAACGCTAATACTCAGGTACGTGGGCGTGTCAACACTACCTCATCTCCCAGAGTATTCTGGGAGATGCAGTCCTGAGCCCTAGCAGGCGTGACACAATTAACATATGCAAATCGATTCGGCATGGACTGGACAAGTTTCTGGATATTGGAAAAATCAAATAATTGCACAGTTCAGCCAGATTTCATGGAGGCCTTCCCTGGAGTTGTACCAGGTAGCCCTAAAGGTTTTGAAGAGCATTCACATCTGGGGATTTTTCCAGTCCAGATGTGAATGTTCTGAATGGTAATCATGTGAATCAGTCACATTTGCAGCCCTGTGTGTCACAATGTGGGGGGTGAGGTGGAAAGGAGGAACCATGTGCAGACAACTTCATGATAAAGGGTAGGCTTTATTGAACGTAAAATAAGGTCACTAAGTAAACAAAAGCAAAACAACATAAGCAAAGCCACACATGAGACCAAACAGCATTAA
>JAVSBU010055726.1:0-14017 GCA_033118015.1 Loricariichthys derbyi
TATATATATAAAGAAAACACTAATCTATTTTTTACATTTTATCTTACATGACTGTTAAATAATTTAGCATACACTGCCAGTTCACAGCTCTAAAATTCCCGGTTCGATCTTGACCCCACCTGTGTGGAATTTGCTTGTTCTCCCTGTGTCTGTGTGAGTTTATTCATTCCAAAGATGTGTGTTAGGTTAATTGGTGCTTCCAAAGTGCCCTTAGTGTGTGAGTGTACCCTACGATGGAGTCGCACTCTGTTTAGGGTTGTTCCTGTCTTGTGCTTCACAATGAATAAGACAATGAATGAATTAATATTTTAAAGTGTTTATTTGCTGGAAATATAATTATCTGCTCATAGAAGCTTTTTACAAAAATTGCATACAATCTAACAACATAAAACATGAAATATTACATTACTGACATTCATATATAATAAATGTTTTATTTCATAAGATTATCTGTAAATTTCACAGATTACATAGTCTGGCTCAAATACACCGGATCATGCATCAATCGAAATCATTTTTGCTTATCTTAGGAAGTTATTACTTTTACATTTGTCTGAATGTTTTTAAAAATATTCAGAAAGATTTTGATGCTCCAGCAGATCATTTATATTTAACTATTTATATTATTTCATATAATTATTTCTTGAAAACATTTTGTTTTATTAATATATTTAAATGGACTAGTAAATATTTTCACCTTTTTACCACTAAATATTAAATATTCAAATATTTGAATATTTCATTGCTTAAATGTTATATTTATTTTTATGATTTTATTTTACATTTTTTTTATCATTATTATTTTATTTAGATTACCAACAGGTAGTTTTTGTACTTTTGAGTATAACCCAAAATCAGAAATAGTATAGAAAATGCAAAAAAAAAAAAAAAAAAAAAAAAACACGTTTTCCAGGGACATCCATGAATTTTTCGATAAGACCATGCAAAACCACATGCTGCACACATTACAAAGGAACAGCTGTGGAAGAAGAAGGTACAGGTACCAGACTAGTGTGAGAATGGGTGGAGGATTTTTATATGTCAAAAGGACCTTAAGATGTATTTGCAGACAAAATAGCAACTGAAACATTTGGTATCTTTGGTGCCAAAACATCTTTTCAATAAGACAGAATAGCAACAGTGCAACGTGCTTTACTGTCCCAGCTCTTTTTGGAATGTGTTGCAGGTCCCAAATGCAGGAATGCATGTTTATTAATTAATAAAATTAAGTTAAGCAGAAAACATAAAACATCTTGGGTTCATACTGGCTGCACTGAGGAATCCCATCCGCAACTTCTTTGACTAAAATTTGTACCAAGTTCAATGGAAACTATTGACTTTTCTTAATTTAAATTAATATTTTGTATTTTCATGGCCACATATTGGGCTCGGCTTTGCATGCTGTAAATATTTTTGTCATTAGAATATATTTAATTGCCTAAAATGTTCTAAACACACGGTTTCTCATGCTTTACTTGTATCACACTAAGCAGACAAAGCTAAAGATGTTTGAGATTTGCATTTACCAGCTCAGGTTGTGCCTGCAGGACTCAGGTAGATGGTTTAGAGGTTTACTGTGGGTCACACTAGGTTCAGGAGATGCACCAAATCTCACAGCTCAGAACCAAACACTAATTGATCAGCTGACACGACAACAATTAATCAGTGCACCTTCAGATCAGCTGTGGAACGTTGGTAAGATGTTTTTCAGGCTACTCCATGAGGTTTGAGGTTTGATAAGATAGACGTGGAAAACAGGGTCCTGCTTTTCTAGCACTCCCTGTGTGATCATGCCCCAGAGGTCCAGGAGACTGTCTAAGCTGCAGACAGAAAGGAGCAGGAGGTTGAGGCTGGCTCTGATCATCATCTGCTCTGTGCTGCTCACACTCACAGTCCTGACCTTGGCTCTGTACCACAGTAAGATTGTTAGAGCTCTATAAGGGGGACTGGGTGCATCTATACTGTGCCAAAACAAGGCCAATCAGTCAGGGCGCCCGTGATACACTACGAGAAGATATCTGATAAGTGAAGTATGTAATAGCATGTGTCAATTTATGAACAGCTGCTCAGTCAGTCCAGGACGGTTTGATACCGGGGGCTGGAGAGAAGGAATTATGAGCCTGGCTCCAAATAAGCTGCAGACAAAAAATTTAACCTTTGGATGGTGCAAGGATTCATCACAGAGGGTCAGTTCTTACTCACAGGCACTCGTGTACATTGTCCAACTGGACATTTCTGGGTTTGGGTCTTGCTGTCAGGCTCAGTTTTTAGATGCTTCTCCTGCTTAGCGCTATGGTGCCAAGAAGGTGAGCCCAGACTCATCTAACCCTGGCTACACAGTTCACCTCCTCCCCAGATGTTCCCAAGCCATCAGGTTCACGAGAGTTGGAGAGATAATGGTGTGTGGCGGTATAGCAGGAGCTAAGCCCTCAGACACCATTCTCTCTTTACTCATGAGCTTTGGGTAGTGACTGACCAAGGGAGGTCGTGGGTTCCAACAGCAGAAATGAGATTCTCTGTAGGGATGCTGGGCCTGCCATCCTTGGCTTAAACCCTAACTCTGGTTCTCTTTCTTATTTCTTTCCAGTTATCAGGTATGTAGATACAGAGTTTTATTTCTGCACTCGGTCGATGTCCTTCATTCCCGCCGGGAGCGAGTGCGATGGGAAACTCGACTGCGCTGATGGTGAGGATGAGCTTGACTGTGTATCTACTCTAAGATCCAACACCACTTATCCAGGTACATACTCAAACTAAAGTAAATGTACCGAAACACTCCTCAGCAGGTGGGTACGTACAAACCTGAGCATTGTACTGTATCTGGTTCTACATCCTGTGTGTGTGTGTGTGTGTGTGTGTGTGTGTGTTAGTGAGGTTGGTGAGTCAGAGATTAATATTGCAGGTGTTTAACAACAGGACATGGAGCACTGTATGTGCAGATAGCTGGAGAACCCAACACACTCGCGTTGCATGCCAGCAGCTGGGATACACACAGTACGTAATAACTATGTAATACGGGGCCTGCTAGATTATCTTCTAATATCTATGGCCGTACCCCAAATGAGCCAGCCTTTGGTAACAGTGGCAAGGAAAAACACTAAAGAGCTTAAGGAAGAAACCTTATCTAATAAGTTATCTAATAAGTTTACAATAATCATTTAACTAAACAAAAAGTAAATGAATATAATCAGACTATGTAATGAAAAATGTTATAGTTCAGTACATAAAATCATTTTAGGATCTTGTCCTTGGTGGGCAAATCTTGGTGTCATGACCTCAGTTAATTATAGGAGGGAGAGAGTTGGACCTCTGCAGTCTCATTAAGGTGAGGTTGGAGAAGAACAGCTTGGGTGGAGCCTAAACACAAACATGATTACACTGTACGTACCTCACAGCTCCTGGGTCCATGTTATTTTTTTTATGCCGGGTTTGTGGACGAGATCTTGTGCAGGCGTAAGAATGTCTGTTGCCTTGTCGTGACGCCAGACCTGAAGACCTACCATATGATTAAATTTATGGATTGAATAAAAATGCTCTTTGTTCAGAAACTGATGACGTGTTCACAGCCTCAGAATACAACCAGAACCCAAGGCTACAAATGGCTGGAAATCCATGAACCATATCTTTAGCTGTATTATCTATGCACCATTTTGTTCTAGGAGCCCGAGGAGCATTAAAGTGCCAGTTAGGAATCTGCATCCAGATCTAAAGGCCTTATACAGTGCTCTCGACCCCGAACTTCAAGCAGCAACTGCAGGCATTCAGAGTCTCCTGACTGAGAGGTAAAGCAGGTTATACGACCATAAATCCAGAGTAAGCACATGAACAGCACATGCATTTTAACTTGATGTTCTGTTTTTCCAGAGATCGATGCAACTCTGGTTCGGTAATATCACTGTATTGCTCAGGTAAACGGGCCATGCTTGTTTTTATGTATGTATTTATTAGGCTACATTTGGTTTGGGACTGGTTGGGAGTCTAGTTCGTTTGGTCTGCACTCTGGCTCAAGTTCTGCAGGTGATGTGGATATGTTTGTGCCCCCCCAGACTGTGGGCAGGTGGTCGGCAAGGATCGGATCATTGGCGGTGCAGACGCAACTATCGAGTCGTGGCCATGGCAGGTCAGTCTGCAGTGGAATTCCCAGCACATCTGTGGAGGATCGCTGATATCAACCCGATGGGTCATCAGTGCCGCTCACTGCTTCACTGGGTGTGTAGGAACATGTATCAATAATTACAGACCATTAATAATAATGTTTCTTCCTCCTCTTTGGGCTTTTCCCTTTTCAGGGGTCTCCACAGAGTGTCATCCTCCTCCATCTCACTCTGTCCTCTGCATCCTCTGTCTTCACACCATCTACTTCCATGTCCTTTCTAACTGCATCCATATATCTACTCTTTGGCCTTCTACTTCATCTTTTTCCTGGTAACTGCATTTCTAACATCCTTCTACCAATATACCCACTGTCCCTCCTCTGGACATGTCCAAACCATCTCAGTCTGTCCTCTCTACCTGTGCTGTACCCCTGATGATCGCATTCCCAATTTTATCCATCCTTGTCATTGATTATTAAGACAAATAATCGATCATTCAGATTATGAATCACTCGATTACTAAACTCATGTAGTAGTCAGCCCTTATATTTATTTACATTAGTTTTACGCATTTGATAACCAACATTGAAGACAGATACCTTATTCAACAATTAACTGTTTGGGGACTTTTCTGCTAACATGCAAGATGGCAATATTTTACTGTCAATTTAATATCAGTTCTGAGCAGAAGGGGGTGTTATTGTGAATAAGCTATTGTGAATAATTTGAGACCTCATGCTATGAGCTTTTTTTGGTTCCTCTTTCAATTTGAGCCATTAAAGGTTTCATATAGAACTCTACGTCCAAGAGGTTTGAGGTACAAGCGCTTTAAAAAAAAAAAAAAAAAAAAAAGGTGGAACAGTGAATAACTTCCACTATTCAGAGAGTTGTTTTAGCCGTATAATCATCCAGGAAATGCATCTTTCAGCACATTTACCAAACCCACACTCACTCGTTTCTTTTAGACGGACGAGGGAACTGGGCATGTGGCATGTGGTTTTGGGCCGCACCCGCATGACCTCATCTGGGGCTGCTGCTGTGGAAACCATCGTGCTTCACCAAGGCTACAACCCTGTGTCACACGACTATGACGTTGCCATGTTCCGGATCGCCCCAGACATCCTGCTAGGAGGTGCTCCGTATGGGTGCAAAGCAGAACTCCTTACTATATCAGAACCATTTGAGCCCTTAAGGTCTTCATACCAACTTTCCATTTCTGCTTCTAGAATTAATTCACCCAGTCTGCTTACCCCCACACCAGCTGTCGATCAAAGAAGGGGCAGGACTCATAGTGACTGGGTGGGGTCTACTGCAAGAAAATGGTGAGTGGGTTAAGGTGGAGGTAAACATATTACTGACCTGTGTATAAGTACATAAACTATACAAATCCCATTAAATCTGGTGTTGGCAACACTGGCCAAAAAAAGCTTTGGTCAATAATATAACGGTCCTCTCTGTCCCACCTGCAACTTTCAGGTGACTTGTCAGAAGTTCTGCGAAAAGCTACAGTACCTTTGATTGACAGAGCCACATGTTCCAAAATCTATGGCTCATCCCTAACTCCCAGAATGCTGTGCACGGGCTTTCTCCCAGGAGGGGTAGATTCCTGTCAGGTAATAACGACTTGCTTCTACATGGACACTTGCATAAATTGATATAGATGCTGAAATCCAACCTAATTTGGTTTCACCTGCAGACCCTGGTCTTTTATTCATCCGGTCTCTACTTGCGCAACCCCTTTGTAGAAAAAAAAAAAAAAAAAAATCACAAACATGCCACAAGTTATTTACAAAATTCCAACCTTCAAGAGCTAATAATAAAGCTAATTGTTGTAGTCAGTCACAACTACATTTACATTGTTTTCTGTATTTAGATCAAGTAGAGGAAAAAATATGGAACCATGAGAAAAACAGTACTTTGTACCTCTGGCTTTTATAACCGCTTGAATTCTGAGGCCTGGATTTGGCTAATGACTAACAGTTTTCTTCTTCAATCTGCCTCCAACTGTCTCTTATTGCTGTTGCCAGATCAGCTTTGTTTCTACTCCATCCAGATTTTAGACATGGCTGACTGGGAGCAACCAACATCTTTTGTGGAATTTACCTTCTTGAAAAAGTTTTATAATCTTCTCCTTTGTTTCAGCTGACATCTCTCATGTTGGAGCCATGATTCATGTCAATCCGCTTTGTGCAGCAGCTCTACAAGCTCAGAGCTCTCTCTATAAACTGAAGCATAATTAGCTAATTTAATCTGCATGTTTTACAACTGCAACTTGGTGTGATTGTATAATTTTTCTCTACTTGATCTAAAAAAGCAATTGACTGACAACCATAATTATTGAAAAAATGGAAATGCACCATTAAAGGAAGACCAGGCCCTCACATAACTGACACAATATTGAGTCCCAACACTGGCCAGCTGGGAGGAAACAAAGCAAACTACATCCAGACAGTAACTAAAGTTCAGGATCGACCCAGGTCCATCATCCTTCTAGGGAGGAGATGTTCAGATGGGAGAAGTTTGCTTGGATCAATCAATTATCTCCAAACACAACTACATTACTATAAGTACTTAAGGAGAAGTAACTCTGTCTAAACGCCAAAAGACTGCCATTTGTCTCGATCCTATTAATGCTGCTGTGTAAGCTCTATGGAGTAAGTAGCTCTGGGTTTTTAAAATCTGCCTGATTACTACATTTTGCTTTCAGAGAAATTAAATATTAATCTTGTTAGCCCTCTATTAACTAGCTTGCTTTGTATCCATCCTGCCCTGCAGGGGGATAGTGGGGGTCCACTGGTGTTCCTGTCTACCCGATGGTATTTGGTGGGCATCGTGAGCTGGGGAGCCGGCTGTGGCCGTAAAGGCCAACCCGGAGTTTACACTGACGTCAGCCAATTTGTCGGCTGGATTTATCAAATCATGGACGTGAGTATATAGGAAGCTGCTCTCAGACAGGAGCTGGTCCTCAGCATGAGATATCTTGATCATCTAAACCCAATACTGATAACCCTCCAATGTCTAACTAAAATAAACACAGTTTGTAGGCTGTTTGGCTAGGACACAAGAGGGCATGTTCCAGTGGACATGCGTATTTAAATCGTTAAAAGTACATGTTAAGAATAAAGACTTGGAGACGTCTGTAGAACTTTGACAGTTTAAAGAGCACTGATCGGTTTTGTCTGTTTAACTGGGTATGCTGCCCAAAGAGAGAAGACCTGAATCTATTTCTTCTCTGCAGAAACACCATTGATATTTACACAGGCTGAAAGCAAACTGCATCTGTGAAATCCTAAAATGCTACATCTACATCATGCTACAAATTCTACATCTTGCTCTAATTGCTCTGTTTCCTTCCTGTCTTTTAAAACATTTTCCTTCTTTTAGAAATTGTGATCTTGTTATTTTTTTGTTTTTTTAAATGTGCTAACTTTTTAATGTTTGTGACTTTTCACCGTATTGTTCATTTCCCAAATGTGGATGTTAAACTTAATAAAGATGTTATGTAATTCAGCTCCTGAGCTTATCTGGACTTTATTTTTCAATGGAACAATCTCACTAAATGCAACTGCCCTGGAAAATAATCACAATTTAATTAAAGGAAGAACTTTCCAATCAGTTCCTTAAAGTCTTCAACGTTCAAAGGACTTGGAAACACACCAGTTGACTTTATTGAAAACTTTTATTTTTCCTATGTTTTAGTTGAATAAATCTAAATGATTTGCATGACTAGCTGGGTCCATAGCCAGAAAAAATGTTCTCCATTAAGGCTACATAAAGGATCCATGCATTCAAATTGAGATCAAAATCTGAGGTCAGTGTGGCAAGAACTGAACATACATCGCTTATTCACGTTAACATTGAAACTATCTGCATAATCTTGTACCAAGTGCTTATAATCTGTCTGCCATGACATTACATGAATCTCAAAGTGCACTGTAACTGATAAATCAGAGAAGCACAAGAATTATGCAAGTAAATATGTCTTAAATATAGGTAGATATAATGATTACAGGATAATACAATTTAATTTATACTTAAGTTAAAATTCACTGGCATTATCATATCACGCATGTTTCTTAAAGCTGAAATATCTGCCACATTTGAACTAGAGGTCACATATTTGTAAATGATAAATCTTAGTTACTGGAGGTTGCCAAAAGTATTCGCTCATGAGCCTTCACATGCATATGAACTTGAGTGATGTCCCATTCTTAATCCATAGGGTTTAATATGTGACCCTTTGCAGCTATAAGAGTTTTAACTCCTCTGTGAAGGTTTTCCATGAAGTATAGGAGGGTGTTTATGGGAATTTTTAACCATTCTATCAGAAGCACATTTGTGAGGTTAGACACTGATGTTGGATGAGAAGATCTGGCTCGGTCTCCTCTCTAATTCATCCCAAAGCCATAGAAACCCATTAAATGAAGCTCTGCACACTGTTCATGAGCTAATCTGAAGGCCACATGAAGTTTGGAGGTCTGTAGCGATTAACTCTGCAGAAAGAGGGCGATCTCTGTGCACTATGCGCCTCAGCATCCACTAACCTCACGCTGTCATTTTACATGACCTATGGGTTGTTGTTGTTCCCAATCACTTCCACTTTATAATACCACTGACAGATGATTGTGAAATATTTAGCAGCGAGGTAATTAGATGACTGAACACAGTTGCACAGATGGCATCCTGTTATGGTATCACGCTGAGATTAACTAATCTTCTGAGAGGGACCCATTCTTTAACAAATGTTTGTAGAAGCAGTCTGCACCCCTAGGTACTTGATTTTATAAACCTGTGAGCAGTGAAATGATTGGAACATCTGGATGGATGAGCGAATACTTTGGGCAACATAGTATATTAAATGTTTTTAATAGTTAATAAAATATGGCATTTAAAACATCATAGTTGTTTTGTCTTCATTGCTTCAGTTAAATAACCCCACTATCATTTCTATAACTCCACAATGCACCATGAATGCTGTCTGTCTGTAACTCTTTCATTTTTCAGTAATAAACTCTGGAATATCTGTGCATGTGTTACATATTTAACTGTTATAATTACAAATGTGAAGCCTCAATTAAAAAACTGTCATTGCTCTTTCCAAAACTATCCACAGTTTTATGAATTTTATGTTAAATTCTACATCTTGGTTAGTCATTTTTTTGCATACAGAATTGATTCTTGCTCTTCTAAAGTATGAGCACCGATTGGGAAACTGAATAAGAATTATAAATATATTTGCTGATTATTCATAACTTTTGTTTTATACTATTTGGTCGCAAATATTAACACACAAACAAAAGATAAAATGGCTATGACACAGTGCAGTTTTAAAAACCGCTACATGTTTAGCCTTCAGAAACACAGTTCTAGTTTTAAGATCCTGGGACATTATGTGTGATTAATACATCGATTGCTCAGCAGGGGAACTCACACGCTAAGAGAATAATATTATTTTGTAAGGAAATCAATTGCAAAATAATTTGACCATCTGGCACAATTTCATGATAACAGAAAAGCTACAGCTCGTGCTCTTTGACCCCTGCTGATCCTGGTCAGGGTCATAGGGACAGTTTTAAGGGTACACCCTGGACAAAGTGCCAGTCTGTTAAAGGGTACAGACAATCACGTTTAACACATTTTTGAAATGTGGAATGGAAACGGATCACCTGACAGAAACCAGTTTAGACACGGAGAGAACATGCAAAATCCACACAGATAAGTGGCTAGACCAGGACTCATACACTCTTATGTTATTTATACAGAGCGACTTACAGTTAATACAGGCTTACAAATTAAATCAATTGTAAGTTAAGGGTCTTAATCAAGGACCCAACAGTGGCAGCTTGACAGAGGTGGGATTTGAACCCTGACCTACTCCATAGTCCAGTACCTTAACCGCTAAGCCACCACAGCCCATGGTTTTTTAGGAGCTAATTGTGTTAACCGCTGCACCACATTTATGGCTGTGAAAATAAAGTGCAACTGTTTTTACTTCACTATATCATATTCTTATATGTGGGTAGAATTTTCTAAGAATTAAAAGCTACTTTAATTATTTTAAAAATATATCTGGAAAATTAGCCCCTTAAATAACAGAAACATGATTATGATGAACCTAAATAACACGTGATAAAGGCTGTTCTGCTAAGACAATCCACTTTGCAGACTTCTTTCATCCTGTTTGGTTTACAGCTACAGTACTGTATGTTTATTGCTGAATTATCACAGTAACAATCTCAACCTCTCCATCTGCTTATTATTTATGGCTCATCACCATAAAACCTGCTCTCACTAGCCCATTCTACATCCAAACCCAGATTGGCGTAGAATCTGAACGAGCACTTAGTTAAAATTCTACATTTACAGACCGTGTAAGGCATGAGTGAGCAAGTCATGAGAACTATAGATCTGATTCACATATCTTACAACTTCAAGATCAGATGAGCTCAAAGTTCAAAGCTAGTTTTTAGACTGTGGTTTCAGTGGTCTTATAGGATTATGCAATCTTGGATAAATTCCACAACAGACTTTATGACATCACGCACTCCAAATCAGACAAAGCACTAAATTCAGAATCTGAAATCTTACTTCTGTCTAAAGGTGACAGATTAAGTGAGTTAACATATGTCATGATTTAGAGATTCTATTTTTAGGGTAGAACATGGACATACAATCCTAAGCCTAAACATTCTAACAGTTATTATTCTACATAGAAAATATATAGAGATAAAAATATAATTTATGTAAAATCTATCTAATCTCTGTATACACAGACGGAAAGTAACTAAATATAAATGTACTTACAGCACGTCTTTCACTTAAATACTTTTACTCACTACTCTTTGCAAAAACCTGTACTTTTTATTCACTACATTTGATGCAGTTTAATTTCTATACTCAATTCAAACCAGAATAACGTCGCCTGATATGACCTTATAAAACTAAGGTCGCGACATTTGTTAATTTGATGTTGATTGACTAATATTCTGAACATTATTGAGGATTGAATTATATATATTGAAATAATGCTCAAATAACTCCCTCACATTTTTTGCTTTATGTAAATCTGTCTAGTTTTGAAGACTTCCTTCCTAATAAACATGGAGCGTAAAACACTTTACCCATTCCATTATTTAATTCAACGTATCTGATATTGTTTATCTGAAGCTCAGAATGTTTTCAGGTTATATTATATTAAATATTACATTATCATCTATATGAGAACATTGTTTATTTTTCCCCAGTATAAGATCAGGGCTAATTTTAACACTGTGACTTAGATAAGATTTGGATAAATAGACCTCAAACTGATCCAAAGGAGCAGAAATGCAGCGTTCAAATACACGTTATCTGGCATTTTAAGTGTGTATTAATGGCAAATTCCTAGCTCGTTAAGAAGCCTGTGCTGATACGCTAGCATGCTGATTAAAAATGTGTTTACCTCAATACTGCATCTGCAATTTTGTCACAAGATGCTGATTCATGTGCACATGTTAAAATGAGATTATTATTATTACTATTAAATATATACTGTAGGCCTAAAAACTGAGTATATTTTTCTACTGTTATAGTTTTTTTCCCATAAAAAAGTTGGCTATTATCATGCTAGAAAGCATCGCTTTGTATTTTGAAGCAGCATTTGCAATATATCTGTTTCCTACAGATTGTCAAGTATTCATTCACGAGGTTCTTTTTTTGTGTATATCATAGATGTTTAAGATAAGTATGCATGTTTTTGGATTTCATTTTTTTTTTTCAGAGTATTGCTTTGCGTTTGTGTGAACTCCCACACCGAAGCGTCTGCAGGCACCTGGTTTCATCGTAAGCAGAATAAATCCGTCTTATGAAAAGTCAGGGTTCCCCCAGTCAAATCACATGCACAACTTTTCCTGATCCAAAAAAATTCCAATGTTGTAAATGAATGTAGAAAATGTTGTTTGCGCTACACTTTTCTGTAGTATGCATATTATATAACATGAGGTGCCCTAGTTTTTGCATAAGACTGAAAGTAACAGTTACAGAATAAAATAAATAAACAAAACCGTCCTACTAAGCCAGACTGAGTTATCCATTTATCCCTGTCACATTCATCAAATAAATATAAATATATTTCTCTTAATATCCTAAAAATAATCCAGGTTTGGCATTGATCTAAAGCTTTTTTTTTTTTTTTTTTTTTTGGCGCAAATGTGCAATTGTTAAGAAATGTAAATATTTGCGCTAATTAAAAAGGCCCTTCCTGTTTATATGCATCTGCTCTAATAAAACTAAGCCCATAAATAATTAACTGTAGTGAAATAAACATTCCAGAGACGTGAATAGATATTACGGGCCAAGCAAGGTGTGTTTGGATGTTCATGTCGGTCTCATGCTTTCTTTGGTGTGGGTTTGGACGTCGCTTTAGAGCCTGTCAGACCATTTTCTGTGTTATCGATCCCTGAGGATGAGACGAGGCACTCCTTACTGCAGATCAAACACAGAGAGAGAGAGAGAGAACGGAGTGAGCTTTACCCAGCTAATAAATAGCAAATAAATCTGACACAGTTTAACCCCTTATCACTAGCTGATTAGCATTAGCATGATATTCAAGGTACGGCTGCTTCCTTATTTATGCTTTAGAGCCAACAGACAGCAAGATAATGGACGTTCGTGTTCCTTCTCCTTCTTAAGTTAGAGATGTTCCACATTATTAGATACAGCTTTCCTACCCCTATCCCTACCCTGCCTTCTGACGTTCCTGTCAGGACAAAGCGTAAATCAAGGAAGACAGCGGTGCCAGTTTGATTGTTTTACTTGCTGAACCCTTCAACTCAACGGACGCAGCATGAAAGGCGTTCTCACTTTTTCTCCTCGATCTTGGCAAGGACAAAGAGCGTGAAGTTCTTGAGCAGCATGAAGATCACCAGCAGAGCTATGCAGCCTCCAACGCATGAGACAATGATCATGGTCAGAGTGTTATCCACCACCTTCACTGAAACAGAGAGGTTACTAACAGTGAAAACATCTATACCAGCTCTTATATCAATGTCGGCTCCTTTAATAGCTCTACCTGAGCTGTAATTAATTAGCAATAGAAGTGTACAAACAACACTCACGTTCGTCCACCACATAGAGCGTGAAAATGGCACTGTGGTTCTTGCCCTTCTCTTTGGGGTTCTTGCCAAAGCAAGTGTACCTGCCGGCATCCCCAAAAGTCACGTTCCAGATCATTATTGAAACGTTGTTGCTCTTTTTGGTGCCCACAAAATCCACACGATCCCAGAAGATTTCCATCTTGACTGGATCGGCGTTATCTACCGGGATTTCTGACTCCATCACCTGATGTACAAGGAAGTTAAATTCGAGCTTGAATTTGAATAGTATTAATATTAGTATTAAGGTTACCCCATTGTTTTTGGGGGGTTAAGTCCACGATGACCCTTACCAGGACTCTGTTAGATGATCAAAGTTTCTCATAAGCCTCACCTTCTCCATGGTTCCGTTTCTGTCAAATTCCCATCTAAAGAGGAGGTTTTCGATGCCGATGCAGCTCACGTAGGTGCAGGGCAGCAGGACATCACTGCCGTTCACTGCTTCCAGAAATGGGACCTTGCCTGTGGACATCTCCAGAGCCTGTGATATGCCATAGACACCTTACAAAGAGAGAAAAGAGGATCAGCTATGCCAGTAGTGTGGGGACAGCATGGTGGTGCAGTAATTAGCACTGCCACCTCACAACTCTGAGATCCCCGGTTCGATCCCAACCTTGGAGTTTGCATGTCCTCCCGGTGTCCACACGGGTTCCTCCAGGGACTTTATGCCTAGTTCACATATACACGGTTGCGGCCGAGTTAACCGAGATAAACTTTTTTCGGTTTTACCTGCAAAAATCCCGGTTAAGCATTTAGGAAGGTCAGGAAAATATGCACATTTAGCTCCGCCCC
>JAVSBU010055829.1:0-14011 GCA_033118015.1 Loricariichthys derbyi
GAAAATCTGGTCACCCTAACCTACCGGTTGACTTTCGGTTATCCAGTAAGCATTTAGTAAAGGCCAGTTGACTTTCAAAAGGACAGGCAGGCTCACATCTTTCCAGGTTGTCTATACGGTCATTACGTAATGTTATGGTTCCGGCAAAATCTCCCGGAATGATTCAACATGTTGAATCTTTTTGTGCGACCTGGATTTTTTTTCCTGTCTACGCCACGCCCACCACCGGTTAATTTGTAAGCATCCAGGTTTTGCAGGAACACTCCAGGATACAATTCAGAAGTTTCAGTAAGCCAAATCTCAGTTAACTCGTCCGCAACCGTGTATGTGTGAATGTAGCTTTAGAGTTGAGCATGGGCTTTATTGTCTTTATTATCAGACACATTGCCTCATAAATTTTCTTATAACATCTGTTCTTTCTGTTTTTTCACTTTTGCATTTTCTTATCCATCTGCTACATCTAGTATATTTTCCGTCCTTCCCATATAGGTTCAGACATCAGAATGGATACTCTAGGTTGTCCTTTGTGTTTAAAATACTCATTTTCACTTTATTAGGTTCACCTCCTTGTTTCTTCATTCATTGTCGGTTTTAACAGTTCCACTTACTATACAGAGGCACTTTGCAATTATGAAATTTCAGAATTTAGTCCATCGGTTACATACTTTGTTAATTCCCTTTTACTCTGTTGATTAGGACCCCTGTAGGACCACCACAGATCAGGTACTATTAGGGTGGTGGATCATTCTTAGCACTGCAGTGACACCAACATGGTGGTGGTGTATTTTCCTGCTACCATTGGATCATTGGACATTATTTTTAAGCATTGTTCACTCAATGTGCACTCTATTAGACACATCTGCCATATTGTTCCACCTCGGAGATGTAAAGTCAGAGACAGTAGCTCATCTGTTGTCGTGTTAGCCATCCTCCAATACTTCATCAGTGCTCACAGGACGCTGCCTACAGAATGCTGGTTGCTGGACATCGCTGGGCTATTTTCAGTCCAGCAGTGACACTGGAGTGTTTAAAAATTCCATCAGCACTGCTGTCTGTTTCAATCGTACCAGCAAAACACACAAACACACCACCACCACACCAGTTTCACTGCAGTGCTGAGAATGATCCACCACCCAAATACTACCTGATCTGTGGTTGACCTGTGGGGGCCCTGACCGTTACAGAACAGAGCATAGGGGACTTAAAGTGCTTAGATAAACAGGTGGAGTACACTTTGTAATTGTAGAATTACAGAGTGCATACATTTGCTAAGTGGAACTGATATAATGGATAATGAATGTAGAATCACGTATGTGTACCTAATAAAATGAACAGTGAGTGTATACATAATGTTTCTCACTCACATTTACACGTTGTACACTCCTCATGTCCTGCCTAACTTACAGTTTCAGTCCTGAGCATCAGTCTCATGACAAATGTATGGAACTTCCTCTGACTTGGTGATAAACCTATAATAAATTCCACTACTGCAGCATGTGATATTCTGGCAGTGTATTTTATAGTTACAGTATTGACTGTAGTTTAGGTCACATTATTCTACAGTTTATTTGAGTACACAGGCTATGAATCTGTACCCATTTGTTGTACTTCGTGTGATGGTGTAAGGTGTAGGAGCATTTGCTATCATAGATTGGTAGTTCTCAAACTTTTCATTTGTATGAAATGTAACAGTGGCTAGTCTTGGAGGCTGCATATTTGGAATAATGTTTAGAAATAATAACTAGAGAATTGTATGCTTTATGTTGAGAAACACTGATCTAGGCAGTTATGATGAATTACTTTTGCTCTACTAGCTATTAGGCTCAAGTTTCTTTCTTTGCGTTCAAAGTATGGACTGCTCTAACTATCTCTTAAATTATGGTACATGTATTTGTTAGGTTTTGCTAAATGGTAATATTTTCTGGTATTTAATGGTAATTTAAGCACACTCCAATAGCCTGGATATCAGAAGTGTTCACAGGGAGGCACCCTGAAAGTTTCAGTTTCAGAGAATGTGCTGAATTAGTTTTCTGTTTGGCATGGTCGTACACATAGCAGATTTCATACCAGTATTTTTTCTTTATAGAATTGCATAGACAATTAAGCATTCTGACAGAGGAGGATTGTCCCATTGCTGCCAGCTCTGGTAAGAACTTTTATAAGTGGAAATTTATGTTCTGCGTGTAAATTTTCACCAATCAGCTAAAATATTAAAGCCTCCAGATCTATAATGATGTTTAAGTACAGTGCCTTGCAAATATATTCATACCCCTTGAACTTTGACCCGTTGAACCCACATTGTTCATGTTACATCCACAAACGTTCACTGGTGTTTAATAGTTTGTGAATCTTTTAGAATTTTCTATACTGTATTTATGCATAAATATGACCTAAAACATCATCAGATTTTCAAACAAGTCCTAAAAGTACATAAAGAGAGCATAATTAAACAAACGAAACAAAAATATTATACTTGATCATATGTTTCTTGAGGAAAATTATCCAATTTTACATATTAGTGAGTGGTAAATGTATGTGAACCTCTAGGATTATCAGTTAATATACAAGTGAAATTAGAGTCGGGTGTTTTCAATCAATGTGATGATAATCAGGTGTAAGTGGGCACCCTGTTTTATTTAAAGAACAGGGAGCTATCAAAGTCTGCTCTTCACACCATGTTTGTGGAAGTGTATCATAGAAATTTCTGAGTACCTCAGAAAAAGAGTTGTTGATGCTCATCAGTCTGGAAAAGGTTACAAAACCATCTCTAAAGAGTTTGGACTCCACCAATCCAGACTGTGTACAAATGGAGGAAATTCAAGATCATTGTTACCCTCCCCAGGAGTGGTCGACTAACAAAGGTCACTCTAAGAACAAGCCAAAAATATAACAATAATAATAACAACAATAATAATAATAACAATAGTTGGCAAGGTGACAAAGGATCCCAGTGTAACCTCTAAGCAACTGAAGGCTTCTCTCACATTGGCTAATGTTAATGTTCATAAGAAAAACACTGAACAAAAATGTTCAGTGCACAACAGGGTTGCAAGGAGAAAGCCACTGCTCTCCAAAAAAACCAATGCTGCTTGTCTGCAGTTTGTTAAAGATCACGTGAACAAGCCAGAAGGCTATTGGAATAATGTTCTGTGAATGGATGAGACCAAAATATAACTTTTTGGTTAAAATAGAAAAGTGTTATGTTTAGAGAAAGGAAAACACTGCATTCCTGCATTGACTTGGGCCTGTTTTGCTGCATCTGGGCCAGAATGGTTTGCCATCATTGATGGAACAATGAATTCGTTCTACCACAGAATGGTTAAAGAAGAATAATGTTTTGGGATGGCCAAGTCAAAGTCTTCTGACCTTAATCCAATCGAAATGTGGAAAGACCTGATGCCAAGCAGTTAATGTGAGGAAACCCACCAACATCCCAGAGTTGAAGCTCTTCTGTATGGAGGAATGGGATAAAATTCCTCCAAGTCAGTGTGCAGGACTGATCAACAGTTACTGGAAATGTTTAGTTACAGTTATTGCTGCACAGGAGGGTCACATCAGATACTGAAAGCAAAGGTTCACATACTTTTGTCACTCACTAATATGTAATATTGGATCATTTTCCTCAAGAAATAAATGACCAAGTAAAATATTTTTTCTCATTTGTTTAACTAGGTTCTCGATATCTACTTTTAGGACTTGTGTTAAAATCTGATGATGTTTAGGTTATATTTATGCAGAAATATAGACAATTCTAAAGTTTTCACAAACTTTCAAGCACCACTGTATCTAGATTACAAGCTATTTGACAAGTTATCTCAGCTCAGACTGGCTTAGTACAAGTTTTACTGACTATAGTCCGTATACTCAGTATTTCCAAAATAAACTTTATCCTATCAGCTCTTCTGTCCTCTAAGTCTGCGGGAAAAGGAACCAATTTTGCAATTTATCTAAACAGATAAGTTCTGTTGCTTAGTTCTTAGCTTTAACATAATGTAAGAATGCCCAGTGGACATGTAGATCTCAAGCCATGAGTCAATTTTATTCAGAAGAGGCCTGGAATAGTCTAAAGAGCCAGTTTGTGACATAGGAAACTAAGCCAAAATGGCTTATTGAATTATTTGTTCTTGGATTTAGATAATCCACTTGGTTGACTGTTTGTGCGATGTTAGACACTCAAGATGCTCAAATATATGTGCACAAGAACTGAAAATGTAGTTTTACTTAATGTTTTGGCTGATTGTATATTGACTATACCAGGTCTTCACTGTTGTTCTTTGTCTTTTTTTTAAAGATGAGGAGAATACAGCCAAAATGACAAATGCTTACCAAACCAAAGACCTGAGACCTTCCTCTCGTAAAGCTGGAATTATCACGATAGCCAATCAAAGACCAGATCTCTCCAAGAACCAGCAACCAGTATTGAGACTACAAATCGTGAAACCTGCATCAGGGTGAGTAACTGATAAAACTATAACATTTAGGCTGCCCTAATAAAAACTGACTCGTGTGACATTTTAGTGCCACTTAATTTTAAGTGAACTACTAATCAAATTCATGTTTTGCGATTGTTCGTACTGTCATTTATGTGTAGAATTTTTGTAACATTTTAACTGTTACATACTGTATACTTAACCATTACTAATCAGCTTACTTTACACACTTTCTGATGACATGCTGTTTTTTGTGGTGTAATCTGATCTGCCTTGGCTGAATGAAGTAAAAATAAGGTTTAATTGGAATTTCTTGACTTTTATGATGAAAGTCAGTATCAGAGTAAATGAACGCTTTTGAATGAATGATTTTATTCACTGCAGTTAGAGCAATCATATATTTTCTGCACATTGTACCTGGTCTCCATAGACAAGTACTATACTTTTAAGGATAAATTAGGAAATTAATGGGAATGTTTTTGTGCAAACAAACTGGAATGCTAAAAATTAATTTTATTCACTCATTCACTTTCCATACATGACTAATCCAATTCAGAGTTGTACTGTATTTTAAGTTGTATTTTGATATTTTTAAAACAAATTCTGATTTTAACTATGCCTCCTTAATATATGTCTCCTATAATATGCCTCCTATATATGACGTATTGTGACCTATGAATTATGAGTTTATTCTGTCTGTTTGTAGGGTGTTTTTTTTATTGGGCATTAAACATTTGAATGCTTCACTAGCAAATTTATTTTAGTGACAGTTTTATTTCATCGATTTAGTTTAACAGTGCCAACAGCTCACCAGTTGTGGATAGAAATGCTTTACATTAACTCTGTTACATTTAGTTAAGTAACTTTTTTGGTAAAACTTGTTTACTAGAGTAATTGGGGACAATATTTACTTGAATAAATTTATGAAGAAAAATTTACATATACTTTGTTACATTTGTTTTGATGGTTTGTGTCTGTGACTAAATGTGAATATCATTTGAATCCATGCCTTGAATATCATTATTTTAACTTTTATGTAGAGAGCATGTGCAGTGCTAAGGTCAGGTCAGCTTGTGTGCTTAGCACAGGCATGTCAAAGATAACAGTCAAAAATAAACCAAACTCATTTTATAAATGCATTTTATAATAAGGTGATGATTATCATGATTGTTTTTCTTTAATTATAATAATCTGTTATACAGTATAATAATATTATTATATAACAGATTTATCTTCAGTGTCATGATTGTGTTGTTTGTGCTAATCTAACACAAGGCTTATTATAATGAAATTTATTTAAAGACTAAATCTTATACAGTTGATGCCAACTGCTGAAATGACACCCAAATATGCCATTATATAACCTAACATAGAGCCAAGTGACACAAATAAAACATTTTTGAGGTTAGAAAGTTTTAAGGATATGAAAACATTGTGTATAACCTCAGTACCAACTCACTGCAATAAATCAAAATGATCTTCTGTTAAAGGTGGAATATTAAAATATAAGCAACAGTGTATTGATATATTTGTGTTGATATACTTATACTTAACATTGTTAAGTATTATGGCTTACTGGAAAATATATTTAGCTGTTTTGTATTTAATTTATTCTTATCTGTCGTCTTTATACATTTATACTCAACTGTTTGCGTAATTCGATTAGAAAGTGGTACATGACTTTTATTTTTGTGCTTTATGGAGTGTTTTGTGTTTCTAGTGTTTTGTAACACACTGCTGTGGTCATTTTTATGACTTTTTATATTGTATAACTTTTATTATACTCTGCAGAATATAATGCAGATTTTATATCAATTTTGTCTTTATTTTTATCTTTTTTATGTAATTTATCCAACATAACAAGTAACACAGTACTTCAAATTGTCACAATATACTTATTACTCTTACCCAAGTAAGTATTTGAATGAATAATTTTATACTAAATACTTGAGTATTTATTAATATAAACTCTGCATTTCATATCCGTTTTAAATGTACATGGTCAAAGTCATAACATCCTGTAGAAATATAGCATCCTGTAAGGTTCTTTAGTTTTTCTGTTATATTTTATTAAACATACAGTATTGTGCAAAAGTCTTAGGAATTCTACATTTCTTGGTTTATATTCTGCTTATACTTTAAGTTTGAGTGGTTACTGTGCTGTGTAGTTCTACTCAAAGTGTGTTTACATGCACTTAATAATCCATATTAAGTTAAACTGCCTAGCTTCTTTTGCTGCACATACTTAATTTGCTGTCAGTAGGCAACTAGCTAAATATAACAGTTCTGGTGCATTGAAGATAGTTAGCCTGATCTGGCAAGACTGCTGCTCTAAACATTCTTAGCTGTTAGTCTTCACAAAGTTTACATGATTTGTTTTGATAAATTTTATAACAGGACTAACTGATTCAAACAATTCACATGAATATTAAAACTTTGTTGCATGGCTTTTACAGATCTTTGATATTGATAATTATATGATTGTTAAAACTGGGAAAAGTCATGCTACTGTATAATGCTTTAGTTACTACTGACTTTTTCCTTCTCAGGCCTGAAAGCATGGCCTCTCTACTGCCATGTAGCCTCAAAGGTCCCAATGTCAATTCACTTGAATTGGCTAAATCTGACAAGGGTGTTGCTGTGGAGATACCTACCAACACAGTTCCCCAAACTACTGAGACATCTGTCATAGTCACAGAGTCTATTTCTTCATTGGCTGATATGAGATCTACCCCTTTAAAAGATGCACAACCATGTGAAGAGGAGATTCCAGATAAAGACAGGAATCTTAAGCTGCAAACTGAGCAAACATATATCAAACCAGATATTAAAGAGCAAGACATAAATCTTGTGACAGAATTGACACTTAACCCAGAGAAGACTAAGATGGATCAGGGGTAAGTGTTGCATGATATGGCAGTACTTTCCAGCATATATTTATACACCGATCAGCCCTAGGACTGCACCATAGGGACTGTGGTGGCTTTGTGGTTAAGGTACCTGTGGGCCTTGTGAAGTATTACGTACTATTTATGTTCTCAGCCAATAGGGACTTTTGTGAAGCACTGCACAGCCATTTACATTCTCGGCCGATAGGGGCTTTTGTGAAGCACTATGTGCTATTTACTTTCTCAGCCAATGGGAGCTTTGGAAAGCACTACGTGCTATTTATGTTCTCAGCCGATAGGGGCTTTTGTGTGAAGCGCTATGTGCTATTTACGTTCTCAGACGATAGGGGCTTTTGTAAATCACTACGTGGTATTTACGTTCTCAGCCGATAGGGACTTTTGTGTGAAGCGTTATGTGCTATTTATGTTCTCAGCCGTTAGGGGCTTTTGTGTGAAGGGCTACGTGCTACTTACGTTCTCAGCCGATAGGGGCTTTTGTAAATCACTACGTGGTATTTATGTTCTCAGCCGATAGGGACTTTTGTGTGAAGCATTATGTGCTATTTATGTTCTCAGCCGTTAGGGGCTTTTGTGTGAAGCGTTACGTGCTATTTACGTTCTCAGCCGATAGGGACTTTTGTGTGAAGCGTTACGTGCTATTTAAGTTCTCAGCTGTTAGAGGCTTTTGTGTGAAGCGTTACGTGCTATTTACGTTCTCAGCCGATAGGGACTTTGTCACGCACTCCGTGCTATTTACGTTCATAGCTGATAGGGGCTTTTGTAAAGCACTGCGTTCCATTTATGTTCTCAGCCAATAAGTCTGCAGCACCTCTACACTATTCACACTATAAAGCATGCACACGCTTCCCAGGCTGGTCCGTTCGTGACAGCCTGACCGAGGAAGGGTCCCAGGGCCAGCTGGGAACTCCTTTCCTGCGAAGGGGGTAGGCGGTGTAGGAGCCAGGACGTCCGAGGTAACCGTCAGGGCCCCTAGGTAGCGTAGGGTCAGTGCCTTCCCGTCAGTGCTGTCAACAAGCCTTTCCCTCCATTAGGGTGCATGCTTTGGCACTCGTCCGTCTGCTCTTAGGTCCTAAACTTCCCTACAGTCAGTGTCATGACAAGTGGCCCTCGAATAATTCAAGTAATATCTTTGTAATCACTTTTAGTTTACTATTAAAGTTTAGCTTCTAGCTTCTGTAAAGCAGTGCAAACTTCAAAGTTGCTTTTCATCTCCACTGAAAAATTGTATTCCGGAGACCAAGAGGTGGCAGGTTAGGGAGTAAAAAGAAAACTAAAGTTACTGTATTAGCTATATTAAATGGTATATTTTTGCACTGTCATGAGTTTCATATATGATAAAAAGTTATAATTAAATTAGAATACTGGTGTGCACAGTACCAGTTTACCGAAATGGATGCTGACAGGACATTATCATAGTTACATAGTAGTTTAGATACTTTGCACTTAGTGTTTTAGCTTAAACAATAATATTAATTAAAACACAATATGAAAACATTTATTACAGTACTGTGATGTGCATTACAATAATTCTTATATTTTTATCTTTTATAAAACTTGACACTTACAGAAAGTGGAAATGACAGTAGACTGATACCTTAGAATTTTTAAATGCCTTTCGACTGTGATTCTCTTTTTTGTTAGCAGGTTTTGCAAGGGTTCGCTCATACTACACTTCTGTCATTCAGATTTCAATTATGTGTATATAAGATAGATTTCCTATTATAATTCTTAAGAACTTTGCCATTAAAACAAATGGATGTTAAATGGTATATACAGTACCTACAATGTGGTTAATGATGAATAATAAATCTACCTAATTTTAAAAATCCTTAATTTACTTTTTGTCACAAACCAGAAAATAAAGAGAAAAAGCTATTTTAGGGCATCTGTCAGTCAGGGGTCCTTACAATTTCCTAACTCACTGTTACCATATGTTGCCCTTGCTTGTAGGCGCCATGCCAATTTATAACACTTAAAACATATGCTGCTAACATTTTGGTGCCAGATACCATAGGACATCTTCAGAAGTCTTCTGGAGTTCATGACTCAAAGGATCAAAGTCTTGGCGGTGCACAATGTACCTGCCAAACAAAAGTCACACATACTTATATTTTGTTGGACCCTCTTTAGCTTTGATTACACCATGTTTTCGCTGTGGCGTCATTTCCACAAGCTTCTGCAATATCACAACATTTATTTCATTAATTTTTAAAACATACAATACCGCTCATAAGTTTGAGATCACTGGAAATGTCTTTGCATTCCAAAGAAAAACATATTTAATGTACTTCACAACAATTTACAACAACAATTTTATCCATTGCACAAACAATTAAAATGAATCGATTATTTTTAAAGAATTATCTACAATTTTTGCAAAGCAGCCTATTATCAGTCCGTCCTTTTTGAAGTACACATTCATCATTATTTCTAACTCTGACAATGTCAGCATTGTCAGGCGTCACGCCGGATGGTGGGTTTATCCACTATCTGGCAACCTGGCGCGGCGTCTGAGTGCGGCTTGAGCGCACAGCTGAGTCTTCCTGTATCTGGCGCCCGCATGCGCGATCGCGCTATGGGCTGCTTATGAGCAATCAGGTTTCAGATTAGACTCAGCTGTGCGTGCTGTTTTAAAAGCGCGAGTCAGGCGATCAAGCGATGCTGGGTCATTAGCTCAGCCATCCATGCAGTAAGCTTGTCTTTCCGTCTTTTGGCCAGGCGATCGGTTTGATGTGCCGCGGCTCGCGCTGCCGTATGGGGGTTTGGTAACGAGGTTATTGGATAAGTGGGTTCCATCTTCCTGCTAGGCTTGTCCCATGGCTGAAACGTGCATACTGCACCGTGCGCAGAAATGGGGATTCCGCTCGCGGTTGCACGCTTCAGCCATGCTCTTATGGCGCCAGAGAAGGTGAGGGATGAAGGTATCCATCTGCCCTTAGTAGAGGGTAGGTGGCATACGAGCTGGAGCTCGGAGGTAACCCGGTAGGATTTAGATTCGGTGTAGGGACAGTTAGTTGCATCTCTGCACCGCCCAGACTCCCTCAGCACCCCCTGCGCCCCCCGTGTGTACCGCAGGTTCACGTTGCTTATGGAGGGTCATTGTCTGGGCATGTCCCTGCACTGAACCCTGCCGGACCTTGCTAGAGCTCCCCTTCATCCCAGTGGTTGGCCGGTTCTGGACATCCGACCGTAAAACCGGTGTCCACGTAGGTGTGGTTGGTCGGACCGGTCCGCCGGCTGTAAAATCGGGTCCACTTCACCTTGGACGTGTCCTAGACTGTCCCCACGTGTCCTGGCCTCGTTGGCCTCTGGGGGTTTGTCTTTTGTTTTCTTTTTGGGCTTTATTTGCTACTTTGTTTTCGTTCTTTTTTGGTTTCCTTATTTACGTTTAATTAAGCCTACCCTTTTTCATGAAGCTGTCTGCGTTTGGGTCCTCTGTTTACACCTCGCCCCCAATTTCATGACACTTACCAAATTGTTTCTTGCTTATTGTCTCTGTCACATCTTAGATGGGTAGGTCAGGAATTTTTTTCTCATTAATTGGCTTTTCGCCTGACCCAGGAGCAATTTTTCCTTTACTACTGTGGTCCTTATAGAACAAAGAGGTCATTGTTAGATTAGAAATTGCACTCTTACAACATATTACAATCTCTGAACTGTCTGCAAGCATGGAGCTGCAAAGGACATTATGCAATAGCTTCAGCACTACCATCATTCCTATCATGGTCCAAATCTGATGTCCTGTTTCCTTCAGTAATTACAGCAGAGTGATGATACTGCTGACCATCTCAGAATGTAGAAATATTTCATGTTTCTCAACATTATACCCATGGATCAGAGGCGGTTCTAGACCAGTTTTAATAGGGGGGCCAGTCTGGGGCCTGCATTTATGTTAGAGGGGTACATGCAACCCAGGAAAAAAGACAAATGCCTCATTCAGATAAGGGATGAATGAGACTAAAAACAGTGTTTACAATTTCAACAATTTTAATTGGGGAGTAAACTAATGACAGAAAAACATCAGCATAATAACTTGGCACTTTTGACAAACTGAAAATAAATAAAAAGGGTTTTAACCCTAACCCCTCTAACACAGCAGACCTACAACTTGACAGATATGCACTTTACTCACCTTCAATTCAGTTTTTTCATTGATAAAATGTTTCACGCTCTTTTCCTCTGCTTCCTTCACTCGCGGGTATCCGGTCGGCTCTCTCTCGGCGGCACAGAATGTGCTCTGCTCTAAGTAGTCTGACCGGAAACCTGCGGAGACACTTTATTTCCGCCTTTTCCTTCAGTACAAAATCATCGCAAGACACCTGTCATTTTATTATTGATGCAGACTCTTCGTTTGCGGGGGCCACAGGGGGGTCCGGACTAAGAGATACCGGGGCACTGGCCCCCGCTGGCCCCTCCCTAGAACCGCCACTGCCATGGATCCTTCTAGCTCTGCACCAGCTACTTACACCTGCACCCTGGGCTTCTTCAGCATCAGAGCCTCCACAATCATCTCCAGGAAACAGTTAGAAATGAAGAAAATACTTGCTAATATGGATGCCCAGATTTTCATTTATGCTACTCCAACAAACTACACTAAGATATTCATATGTGTAACTTCCAACACTTGAAAGGTCTCAAGAATATGTAAACAAAGACAAAAATTTGAAGCGGATATCATGCTGAGCCTCGCAAACGTGCAGCATGTTCATCCGATACAAGCGTGACCTTATAAAAACATCAATTTACATAAATTACAGGGATGCAAGATACATTTTACCCTCAGCAATAGAATAAGCTTTGCATACATAATTAAAACTTAGAGTCACCGTAGTCCACACTGTTGGTGTAAACAATTGGGGGGTTGCACAATACCAGCATATCACTTCATGTTTTATGGTTAAGTGTGTATATAACCAGTGATTTATAGTAATGATGTAGAAATCCTACACTGTACTTAAGTTGATTTTTTTCTAATTTACTCCTGTTAACTCGAGTTGTGACGACTTTCACATACAGTTTTCTCCATTTAAAAAGCAAAATGACTCTAAAACTCCAGCTTCCTGACTCAGAAACACGTGTGGTCACTTGCAGCAAAAAAGGACCAGTGGACCAGTGGCATATGTAATAATGTTTATAATATTATTGGAATTATTTCTTTTAGGCTTGGAGATTTCAGCCTGCTCTCTGTGTCATCTGGGATTATTACGAACCGCCTGTTGTCCTGAAGCGGCTTCCGTAGAAACGGTTGAGCCCGCTCGAGGAAGGTTTCATTGGTCGTTCATTAGTCGTTTTCTTAATTTAAATGGTATAATTGTGTAACTAAGATGTCGCGCAGGAGAGCAACAGGGCAAGAAAGCGGTGGAAATGTTTTATCTGACAGAAAGAAGGTCCTGAACTTTTCTTTTCTTTGAAATTCAATAAGTTTGGGGCTAAATTCGCTACGCTGTATGGCTAGTGGCACGGCTGCGTCCCAAATCGGATTCTTCTGTAGTAAATAGTGTATAACATTGTAATACAATGGTATAGGAGACTCTTTAGTAGTGTGTGAGCAATTTAGAACACAGCCTGTGTTTCTGGCTGGAAAGAATATGAAGCTTCTGTAGGTTATAGACATTGATTCCGTTCCCTATGAAGTGCACTGCAAAGGGAGTAGGGAGTTATTTGGTATTACACCTCGTATATTCTACAGTTACCAGCTTAGTGTATTTGTTATATTCTTACTTTTTGTGAATAAATAAGTACTCTGCTTTCCTCCCACACTCCAAAGACAGGCATTTCCAAAGTGCCCTTAGTGTGTGTATGAGTGTGGGAGTGGATGTGACCTATGATGGATTGGTGCTCTGTCTAGAGTTGTTCCTCCCTTGCACCCTGTGTTGCCGGTTAGGCACAGTCTCTTCTTAACCTGATCAGGATAAAGCAGATAAGACTAGTGATACACCAGAGTTCAGTGATATCGTGCTACCGGTGTATCCATTCCACTCACCTCTTCTGCGTTTCCTTAATCACACCTTCTGCTATTTAAAACCCTTGTCAGACTGAACTCAGGATATTCACTCACCTACTTCCTTTGTTTTACTTGCTGCCCCAAGTAAATATGTGTTCAATACAAATTGTTTCAGGTGCAAGTAGCAGAGGAACCATCTTCTATCAAACAACAGCGGGAGGAGAAAAGGAGCTGTTGGAGCACAGTGTGGTTTTTAGGGAAAGTCCTATTGCTTGTTATCTTTGTCCCGCCGTTCCTCAATTATGCCTCGCTCCAACGAGAAGAACAAATGCTCAGACCTAAAGGTAAATATTAATATTTATAGTTTTTGCTGAAAGCAGGTTACTTTGTTGAAATACTTGTATATTATAGCCTGAATTTGCATGCTTGGGACTGTGAACAGGGTAGTGAAGTGCTGGTCCTTTAAAGGTCCCCTCTAGTGGTCATATCTACTTAAGCTGAATGGATATAGTGGAGTAAATAGTGTTGAATAACACTGAACGTTTAGCTGATTTGTTTTTGTTTAACCTGTTAAGAGTCGGTAAATATCGCTCATAATGGAGCTCTCACAGAGCTTAAAGAATACAGCCTAAGATGAACGCGCACTGTGACGTCATCGGCCGGTGACTAAAGCTTCATACTGTAGCGATCCTGGGTAAATAAGGACGCTGGTTTGGTCACGAATAAAG
>JAVSBU010055932.1:0-14011 GCA_033118015.1 Loricariichthys derbyi
GGTCTATTTCCATGACATCTTTGTGATTGACATACAAACAGCCCAATGACAATGAGTCCTGTGTGCAATCAGTTGAATTTGATCTCTGCCGTTCTCCGCTTAGGGGGTGGAGCTAAATTAGCAATTTTCCTGACCTTCATAAATGCTTAACCGGGATTTATGCAGGTAAAACTGAAAAAGGCTTATCTCAGTTAACTTGGCCGCAACCGTGTATGTGTGAACTAGGCTTAAGAGAGAGAGTGAGACGTGTCGTGTGGCGAAATCTCCACGACGCATTTATCAGAAAGAGAAGGGAAATTAAAGAAAGCAAATGTGTCCCACTATGTTGAAAATCGCGATAAGATTTGGCTTTTAACATGTAGATACCAGACCAGGAGGAGCAATAAGGAGCGACAGGGTTATGCTGTCTCGTTAACCAATAGATCCAAGTTATTTTGCTAAGGAAGGTTAGTAGTGTGATTCTATAGCAGGAACAGGAAATAGAGGGGTGTGAAAGAATCTGTCTTGTTTTCTAAGATTGTCTCGCAGAAGGTTGCTGTTGTGTTCTGTTGAAATAAGTTCATCCCCTCTTGTATGCGAGGTGTTATTCAGACGGAAGCGAGGGGTTATAAGCTAAGTGTGGACTACAGGATAACTGAGAAGGGTTACTCGGGGGCAGGATGCTGAGAGAAGGTTGTAAAGAGAGCAGGTAGTTTATATTGTTTTTAAAAGTGTCAGTGACGAAGCTTTAGTGTGTTGTTTGAAAGCGGCCATAAAATTCGTTTCAGCTTTGCAAAGCCTAATTCACCTTAAAAGCACTCGAGTCTGTAATGACGCTCGTAATAAATCACAGCATGCCTGCGTGACATAGCGATGGTGTCGTCTAACTAGCGTGCAGGATGGGCTTTTCCCCGTCCTACTGAGAGGATTCACACAAATTGATTCATCACAGCTGGTCACATGGGGGAAAAACCAGGGCTTTTTCTTTTTATAAAGACATATTTGTCCCTCTGGGATTCTGTCCTTTTCCCTTTCCCTCTCTCCTCTGCCTTTCCGTCTCTTCTCTCCTCATCTCTTCATCCCAGAGGGCCCGTACATTTCCTCATGCCCACCTTCCTCTCCACTCGGGTCAAAGTTCATCCTGGCTGTTGATTAATATCCCCAAATATTGAGCACAGCACTAAAGTAAATAGACTCAGTTTCTAATTCTGCATGCCCGAGGGCCTGGGCGGCCGCGTCTAATGGAGGTTAAGAGATGGGAATCTGCGCTGCACGCACGCCGACCCTTCACACCGCCGCGGCGTTAATGTATTCCAGATCAGAAAATGGGAGCTCTGCTCTGAACTCAATATTACATTATTACATTTTTCTTTTCCAATCTGCCTCGCTGTTTTGTTTAACCGGAGGAACCCGTCATTTGGGCGAGCTACGTTTTGTCGAGCGTTGTTGCCTTTTATAACAAGCGCAGGTTCCCGTCACTGCACTGTTTTTCCCCTCGAGTGTCCATATACAGGAAATGTCTCCTCCACCCCCCCAAGGCGAATGTTGTTTCTCACTTGTCGAGGGGTGAGTAAATTGTGTTAGATTGCTTTGCAGGTTTTCGGTGAGAGGGTGTGACAGTTCCTGCTTTCCAGTACGGAGTGCGGCTGTATAAGACGGTCTGTGCATGTGACAGCAATCTCAGGTGCTTCACACAAAGGCAGTGTCTCCTCTGAAATAGAGACTTGAGTGGTTTTAAGGTTAGAAAAGAGCAGGAATGAAGTTTTTGGACTGAAAGAAAACGGCACACAGGCCCGGGAAACACGTCTCAAAAAACAACCTGGTGACCTGGTGTGTCCACCAATTTCTTCCTGTTATTGACCCCAAGAATAGGACCTTAATAGATTTACCATAGCATTTAAAAACATCAATCAACTGTGGGGTCATCATTATATTAATTAATGCGGTTTTTAAAGATTTCAAACCTCCTATAATTTCCATAATGTACTAAGTAAGCAAGCAGGTGCATGAATGTTTTTTTCAAGTATAAATGCAATATAAAAGATAATCCATGGAAAGTTACTTTTTTTGGATTATTTCTGACTGATTAATACTAATTAAGAAAAGTCCTTTATAATAGAAATTACACCCAGTCATCGTTACTTACCTAGTGACACCTTACACGGGTAAGCAGCATCTAACATTCGTCTGATTCACATTAATTACTGAGGTCTTAAGAATCACAATAAATTATTAAAAGAAATAAAAATCTGTCTTTTAACTCTGTCATCATGGCCGTAAACAGCTCATCGCTTCAACAGTCAATTAAGGCTGCAGGTCCACGAGCAGAGGTTTGTTTTTCTGTAAACTCACTTACAAATAGTCAGTTTTAGGTTGCAGATTTGTTTTTGGGGATTGTTTTGAAAGGGTACAGTGAATTTCAGCTTTTTGAAATCCTCTTTACTTAAACAATTCGGACATTGAGCCTTGACATTTGCCCCCAAATTGGAATAATAATCCTGACTTTGAACATTAGCATCCTAAACAGAACACCTAGTGCAACCCAGAGGAGGAATAAATCAGGGTGCTATCATATAACATATATTATATTATATTTTTTATATTATATATTTTATTAGTCTGAGTGTAATGTCAAGCATTCCCTCAGTCTCTGTGCCACTGTCCCGGTGATAAAACTGCAAACTGTGTTGACCTCAGTGCCTGTGAAGTTTCACTTTTTTTTTCCACTTATTTCATGTCTTTATTGATTATTAGTATTATTATTGTATCACATTCTTTTGCTTTATTTATGCTTTTATCCATTAATTGTGTATAAATGTAGGTGCTAAAAGCAGTCATTTGAGGGTTAGGAAAGGATTTTTCCTATTTCTTATTAATTAAGGTTGAATTCCGAGGTTCCTTTGCATTTGGGCTTGGGGATTCCTGATTCTCTCTTTCTCCAATATTCCTGCAAGTTGGTTTTGTTCAACCTCCTAAATTTAAAAAGTCAATTAGACTTATTTTTTAGACTTTTATTAACTGATCAAGTGGTCTCACTGTCAGAGACCCGGTTTCTTGTTACTCTTGTGGTAGCCCTGATTCGTGTGTATTTCTGTCTTCACCCAAGGTGGTCGGGTCCCTGTGTGAGTCTTGGTCCTCCTAAAGTTTCCTCCTCCTCATATTATTCCCTGGGCTTGCTTCCTTTGGGGCTGTGGGCGTAGATGTTTGTAAAGGTGTATGGAGACAATGCTCTGTTGTAAAGAACGTTGTGGACGAATGGGAACGAGGCAGTGTTAGGGCCAAAACTATCTGGGTATGGACTGATACCCTTTGATGGCTTACAGTTTTCAGCACACTGATCAGCTTTCACCTCCTTCGTTGCTGGCAGTTAGGATGATATTTGCACAGACATCAGCCAATCAGGTGCTGCCAGGCCATGTCATAATGGTTTAATATGAATTTATTCCCAAGATAGCGATGCCGTCCATATACAAACCTGCATCTTCAAAGTGGCTGCTTAGAGCCATCTCTCTCTCTTCTCGCGTCTTATTACTTTCACTGCATTCTTACCACGTTTTCTGTTCCTCCCTCAACATGTGAGCATCCTGTAGAGTTATCACCTCTTTGGGTGAATCATTGTTGTGTTTGTTGGATACTGTTTCATTTCGGCTGAAATTAATCGGCCCATTGTGATTACTTATCCCTCCATCTGCCGTTGCTCAATGGCTCTTCCTCTGGCGTCTCGCAGCAGATCTGTTGATAGTTTGTTGAAGGTAATGAGCTTCTCCGTTACTGATCAACTGCCCCGCTTAAGTATTTTTAGCTGTTTATTCGTTCAGCTTAGCTGTTTTTAAATTACCAATCTCCCCCGTTTGTTCAGATCTAGTTGGGAGATTATAGCAGAGAAGTAATAAAGACTCTGCTAACTGAAGTCATTCCCTAAGCCCTTCTGAAACCAGTCTTCTTTGCTTGGTTAAATAATTATGATTCAGACCCTTTTATCTGAATGCGGGGAAATCAGGATGACATTCTCAACATTCTTCGTTTACTTGTGGCTGGAGAAAGACCGGCATCTCCAGCCATCTTGAAGTTTGTCTTGAATTGGCCTTGGTCTTAAATACAGTGTTCTATAAATTTACATTCAGTCATTTCTCAAGCAGCCCCAGTGGCAAATTGGATAGTTCTGGATGCTGGAAATGGCAACATCAAAGGCGCTGGATTCAATCCCAGACAGAGCAACGTGAAGTTTAGTTTGGCTAGCAATTAAATAAGCGAATAAAAACCTGTACCACATGTAATGAGGACGGGCCTCTGTGGACCAGTACAGGGCGACTTATGACTGATGGAGTCTTACAATCCAAACAACAACAGTGGCAGCTTGGCAGACTTGGGATTTGATCTGCAGTCCAATAATTAAAGCTGGTTGGTCATCACTGCATTGTGGACTCCATAACCACCATATAACCTCCTGAGAACCAAGGGAAAATGTCTTAAAATTTCTGTTCAAATGTTCATTATAGAGGACATAAATGAATGGGCTGAGTCTCAGGAGGATATAATTGTTCTAATCTTTTCATTAATGCGGATTAAAAAGTGAAAAATTTTGTGGCCTTCCCTTACACTTGAGCAATAGCAGCATCTGGCAGCTTCTTCAGGAGGCCAAGTTCTAGGGAAAGAAGAAGCTTTATCAGGAAAGGTGATTTTGGAATGGCTTCAGTCAAGACACCATTTTTTCTTAAGGGTAACAGGGTGAAAAAGTGAAGACATGTTAAAGATTAAAATGCAGATCAAAGGGGAATATGGATCGACGGATCCTAGTTTGAAGTTTTTGGGTCTAGCTGTCAACAGTATGATATATACGGCCATTATACAGTTCTAAAGCAACAAATCTAATGGTGGGCTAAGACTTTAGTTATTTTGTGGTGGGCCTTGATTGAGTTGCTCTCTGTGTGTGTCTTAGGCCTCTAGGTCTCCACATTCGCAGCGTGGAGGAAAACAGCCGCTCTAAGAGGGAGGGCATCTTCCAGAACGATGAGTGCATCGTCAAAATCAGCGACACAGAGCTGATGGGCAAGTCCTTCTCACAGTGAGTATGCAGCTTTGAGGTTCTGATGGAGCTTGGACTTTTGCTTTCTCTGTGTTTCTCTGTATTGTGATTGTCAGACTCTCCAACATTCTATGAACATGGGCTGTTTATCACTGTCAGAACGTTGGATGGACTTCAGAAGTCCAGAATGAACAGAAACATCTGTTCATCCATCAGCCCTCAAATGCTCTGAGCCACACACACACAAAAACACATCATAACGGCCTGCTGACCTTCACTTGTTCATTTGTCCTTTTGTTTATCCAAATGGTTTTGCTTTTAGTCGTCTTTTTATCCAGCACAAAACAAAGGCTCCTCTCACCCCAGTTCTGTTTTTTTACTTGTATGTGACCGATTTTTCATTTGTGGCAACAGTAAAACCACAGTCTGGTGTGTTTACTTATTATTAACTTTAATAAACAGCAGCTTAAAAGCTATGAGATGCTTATTAACATTAATAAATCATAAATGATAAGCAGCTTTACAGCCTGTAAGTTACAGAGAGCAGTGAGCATGCAGGAGATGAAATGGGCTCCGTCCCAAACCCACATGCTTAAAGTCGTTCCTCTTGTTGACGTCATCACAGACCAGTTTAAGATGAGCTGTAGCTAAAGCCTATAGGGCGTAGAGAGAGATTTAGGATGGGATCATGACAAAGCCTAATATCAGAAGGGGCTTAGAATGCGGAAGCAGCGCTGCAGAATCTGCATTCTATTTATTACATGCATTATATGCATTATAATTATTTTATCCATTATATTTATTATATGCATTATATTCATTTATTATATGCATTATATGCATTATAATTATTATATCCATTATATTTATTATATGCATTATATTCATTTATTAGATGTATTATATGCATTATAATTATGTACATTCTATTTATTATATGCATTATACACGTTATATGCATTATAATTATTATATCCATTGTATTTATTATATGCATTATATGCATTATATTATATGCATTATATGCATTATAATTATTATATCTATTATATTTATTATAATAATTATATCTATTATATTTATTATAATAATTATATGCATTATATTATATACATTATGTGCATTATATACATAATAATTATATGCATTATATTATATACATTATGTGCATTATATACATTATGTGCATTTATTATATGCATTATATTATATGCATTATATGCATTATAATTATTATATCTATTATATTTATTATATGAATTATATGGATTATATTATATACATGATGTGCATTATGTGCATTTATGTGCATTATATTATATACATTATAATTATTATGTGCATTATATGCATTTATGTGCATTATATGCATTTGTTATATGTATTATATTATATGCATTATATTATATACATTTTACACATTATATGCATTATAATTATTATATACATTTTATACATTATATGCATTATTATATCTCTTATATTTATTATATGAATATATACATTTATTATATGCATTATATTATATGCATTTATGATATGCATTTGTTATATGCCTTATATTTATTATATGCCTTATATTTATTATATGCATGCATTGTATGCATTTAGGTGTTGCTTATATAACGCAACGCATAAACCGAACGGGAACAAAATATTCAGGACATTGTCTTGTTTTTATTCGTTGTCATAGTTTTTGTTTCCAAAAGTTACATAGTTTTCGTTAACGAAATTAACACTGCTGATTGTGGTCATCAGATCAAAATCGAAGCCTGTTCTTGTTTAAAAAAAAAGAAAATTTGAATTTCGATTTGACTATTGGTTCCTTCTAAAGGCCGTGCCTGTATTAGGAAGCACCTATCTGCAGGACCAAGTTTTGTTTTGGTACATTCTATTAGAACGTCAGCAGACTACATGCCAATCTATGTTATGGGGCTTAAAGCGTGCAGTAACTTTTTATAAGTCTGCTGTCACACAGTAATGATCAAAGCCGTGTCTGAAATAGTTTACTTCTAATCCTGATCTCTATAAGCTGAAATATGGTTTGTTCAGAATAGTGATTAAGAAACCATTTCAAATACTATTTAACATCATTAAGGCATTACAACAATTCTATTATTTATTTACTTATAGCACCATACCCCATATCTCAAAATTGATCAGAAAAGCAAAGTAAATATAAAAACTAAATTTTTAACCTTTCTTGCATTGTTTTTCTGTCTTTTTTCGTCCATGTTTGTGGTTATTCTCTACAAGAATCAATAGCATGTATCGTTGTAAAGTAATTTTTCTCAGACTGATGCAATATTGAATCAAGCAACGACAAAAGTGGGTTCTAATATTTTAAGTGAAAGTGCACAGTTACCTATGTCTTCAAGCAAAAAAAAAAGTGGAAAGCACAAATATCTAGGCTCACAGGGCAAATTGAGCAAAAAAGCCTAAGGCGACAGCGGCAAGGAAAAACTAAGTCTCAAAGGGATCTGAGCAAAGCTACATAATTAAGTTTATTGTAACTGTTTAAATGCACATAATCTAATTAAGTAAAATGTATTATAACCTATAAACTATACAAAATTAAAATACTGTTACGAAGAGTACCTCTTTACGATTGTCCGACTTGATATTTCGACTTTACAATGGTAATCTGATAACGAAGCTAAATAAATGTAAAATGTGATAAATGTAATGCTGAATAATACAAGGAAATAGTGTGCATATAATTAATAAAACAATAAATATAATAGTGAATGATAGTGTCAGCGTTATTAATCTAGTGAACAGTTACTGTAGGTTCTCATATTCTAAGTGGGTGAGTTTTGGTGGCATCAGAGGGCATGTAGTCTCATGGTATGAAGACTGGAACCGATGGTGGAACTGGTACCGGAAGAACATCTCATAGTGTAAGAACTGGCGCTGGTACAGGCAAAGAGAAAACAGAATATGTAGTTAGTGGTGTTTATTAAGAGAGTGCATTTGTACTAGTGTAGCATGTTCATTATTTTCACTAGTGCTCTCAGACTTTTGGTCTCCACTCTGATGTTCTAATATGGATGTTACAGGCTGCTGTGCTTTGGGTTGGTACTTTGTCCCCATATCGATACCATCGGTTTGTTCCTTTTTAAATATGTTAAGTGAAACTGACTTTAAAGCCCTGCTGTATCTGATCAGTCGTCACTTACACGCATGCTTTGTATTCTGTAAGTGTGCCAGGGTGCAGACCCACGAGACAGAAGGTTACAGTCATTTTATTATTACATTTAAGATGGATGGATGAGTCCGAAATTGAATTGGTTAACGCAAATGAGAAAGAAGGATTGCTTTGTCGTTGGGAAGGGGTAGAGCTCATTAGTCATAACCCCAATTACGCTGTCCCGGGAATGAGTTTTTGCTACGGCAGAATGACTAAAGATACTACGTTTCATTAATTGTTTTCAGATTCAACATCGTTACTCATTTAATTGTGTAATCTCAGACCGCGTTTAACTTTTAAGGCTTTACAGAAGTACCGATTTATCTCTCGCTCTGTCACTCGTCCTCCACATCCATCCTAATTCGCGTTTCTCCTCCTCCTCGCAGGTCGCAGGAAGTGTTCCGACAAGCCATGCGCTCACCTGTGGTACGCTTGGAGGTTCTGCCTGTCATCAATAAAGAGCGCTATGAGAAGAGTCTCATCGGCCAGCTTTTCCCCGACGGCCATGATGGTTCTCCACAGCCAAAAGCGCCTCCTCCTCTGAAAGTAAATCCCATGATGAGGCCTCCGGAATCCTCCTGCAGACAAGCCGAACCTCAGGAGAGCAGCGGCGTGAGCCTGGAGAGCCGCACCCACGGTTCCTCGGGCAACTTGCTGTATTCCAGGGGCAAAAGCAGCAGCCCCCTGCTCAAAAAAAGCCACACGGTCTCACCGCTGGCTGGTTTTGCCAACAAGAAGGGTGGCAAGAGGCTCAAAATCGAGCTGAAGAAAGGTGAGCGGATGGACACTGCAGTCCAAACGTATCGATTCGGTAAAACTGGGATGAAACTCAAATTTGAGGTGCTCTGTTACTGAGCTATGGTGTTTGGGGGTTCACTTGCAGCTCTGCGGTGCATTTACCAAAACTGTCGTACCTTTTTCCAGCCACAGTAGCTTGAACCAATGCGATCCAGATGTGTTCGGTCTGAATTTCACAGCCAGGAACTTGCAAAAACTCACAAACTTTGTAATGTCAGGCCAAAATGATAATTAATTAAGGACTTACATGATTAATATCTGTTCATATTGTGTTGTTATTCCTCTCCAAACAACAACAACAATAATATTAATAGAATGAGCAATTAAATTCTATTAAAATAATTGCTACTGCTAATAATAGGCAGTGATTTCTTACCTTAAATGTGTATTTTTGCAATAAACAAATAACTTCTAAAATAATTTTAGGTAACAGGATAGTAAGTTGAACTTGAGCTTTTCAGTAATAGTTATAATATTTTAAATATACAGGGAAAAATGAGAGAAATGACTTTTGGTCTGCCCATGGTCTTCAGAAGATCCACATAACTTCCTGTTGAACATGACTTGCGGTCTGTTCCCAAATTTTTAAAACGGGAATGTTAGGGTAACAGGACTGAATGAAAACCATGGGTCGTCACTAAAATGTATATTTTAAAGTAAGATATTATGGATTTCCTATTTTAAAAATATTCAAGGCAACACAGTACAAACAAAAATTGGAAGGATTTTGATCAATATTTTATTGCAGAATGATGTTAGGGAACAGGGTCTGCAAACAAATGCTATTTTTCTTTTTTGTGGGTTGTTTTGCAATATTGTTAAATAAATGCAGATAAGAGCAGGCACTGCTGGCTTGGGCCACATTCTGCTTGTTTTAGTTTTAACCTTTTTGCCTTTTCTTAGTGTATTTCAACTCTGTATATTATTAAATGAACTGTTCTGAGCATTTTCGGAGAAGTTCCTCCATCGCTTTTTATTTTTGCTGCTGTGAAGAGCTTCCACTCGAGTCATGGCTGTGTCCAAAATAGATGCCTACAGTCTCATTAGGATCCCTACCCTCAGTCTCTTAAACAAACCAGCGAGTGTTTAGAGCTCTTTGTTTGAAGCTCTGTAGGCTACACACACAAACTGGATTGTGAATTGTAGTTAGTAAAAACACTGTGCTGTTTGTGTGGGGCTGTGTTAAATGTGACCGGTGCAGAATTGGTTGTATAAGACTGAATACTAGCCCATTCCAGTCTCCGACTGATCGATCGATCGCTGCATCTCTAGTATAAGCAAAAGTGCATCAAAATGTACATGAAGGACTCCGTGTTTGTAGCACATGACATTCAACTTAATGTTTGTATAGCATGACTACCATCTTTGGACTCTCACTGATGATGTAATCACCAGGACTAGGTCTACTGCTGTAGGTTGAACTACGCAGCTTAGCGACAGTTTGCAAACGTTCAGGTTTGGGGAAACACCTGTCATTTAACAAGGATTTGTACCAAGCTACCTTTTGTTTCCAACTGTGGTTTTGGGAAATGCACCCCTGGTTAATATTCGTATGAGGTTTGGTGTGTTTTCCCTTCAATCTGGAACTCTCATTTCCTCTAACCTAATAAAAGATGGTCTGAAGTAGCTCCTCGAATGTCTAGGTGAGTAATGGAAAATGGTTGGAGGAGGAGGGACCGCCCGCTGTTTCTCAATAATGCTGTACGGACTCACACCGCATACTTTTGGTTGACGGAATCCCCTCACCGACACCCGTCTGGGACAAATTGACCCTAACCCTGTCTGACAGTCTTTTCGGAATGTTCTTTCTTGTTCTGTTTGCACTCTATCCTTAGTGTATATTCAGATCATGTTTGGAGGAAGATCCCAAAATTGGCTTTTCCCTCAGTTTAAAACTGAGGCCTCGCCCTCGTGGTTTCTTTGTAGCCAGAGTCTTGCATCTGAATGGATGGAGCCATAATTTTCATCCTGCAAAGTCTATTAAGTTCTTATCGATCTGGCCGTTGCTGATGATCTGAATTCATTGCAGCAACAGAAAAGTGCTGACCATAAGGGGATTGTACTGAATGACCAACATAAAATATCACAGCACCTCGTCTGCCATCTGCACCGCGTTAGCGTTTGCTCCAGAACGTACGGTATAACGCACATCATCCATCACTCCTGCTTTTCTTCTCTCTGGTGGGATATGGAGGTTGGTACACCCCCACCCCCCGCTGAAGAAGGTGGCCAGTGTCATCCAACGGGCGATTGTTAATTCACCTATCTGTCATCCTGACAGTGTAAAGACCCTGATAGGAGGCGCTATAACAGAGGTCATGGTGCTGCAGGCTTACATATGGATTAAAGACAACTCTCATCACACCTAGGATTCTTCATGTCCATCCGTTCTGTCTTTTTCTCCTTTACCCAGAAAACCTCAAGTACCCTATCTGTATGTACAGTGGTGCTTAAGTTTGTGAATCCTTCAAAATTTTCTACATTTCTGCATAAATATGACCTAAAGCATCATCATATTTTTAAACAAGTCCTAAAAGTAGATAAAGAGAACCTGGTTAAACAAATGAGACAAAAAGTATACATGTTCTTTTATTTATTGAGGAAAATGAACCAATTTTATATATTAGTGACTGGCAAAAGTATGTGAACCTCTAGAATTGGCCGTTAATTTGAATGTGAAATTAGCCAGGTGTTTTAATCAATGGAAGCCAATCAGGTCTGTATTCAGACCTGACCTAGAACTGTAGCAACGACTCCAGATCATAGCTCCGCCCCCACAGGTGGTATGTTTATATAGTTATATTGATTCACCATATTGAGTTTGCGATTGGGTTTTCTTCTGGTTAGATTTTTTTTCATAAATTCCTCAAGTGTAACCAGTTCCAAACAATAAATATTTGTCTTAAAAAAAACTTTAGCCCCCTGCAATTATAATGCATTAATCGAAACAGAATGCTTTATTATTGCAATACCACAACCTTTAGAAGCATAAAGCTTCCTTTATTAATTATGAAGAATAACAGTTCAGAATGGCACGTACTTTTCTTCTATAAATTTTTAAACAAAAGAATCTTTAGTCCTTCACAATTATGTTTTTAAATCTTTGGGCGCATGTCAAAATTCTGCCCTCTGGTGTTCAAAAAAGGCAATTGCATTAGATGGCATAATAAACAGAACGGCAATTTCTGCAATGCACGTTGTGACATTTATGCATCGTTACCAGCATTAAACAAAATAATGTTTTAATTATGATGCACAAAATTACCAAAGCAATTACAGTTCTAATGTTAAATGTGACTTTTACCCAAGGTGATCAAAAATGGTCATTCATTATTTTCCCTTCTGTTAAATCGTGCTGTCACCTGGCATGCTCTTATTTTGGAATGTAGAAAATGAATTAATTAATCAAGTAGGACATAGTATTTACATTAAATTGATCCAGTACAAACACACTGCACAAACATTACAAGCCTTCGTAGCTATCGAGATCATTTGAGCTCACTAATATCACTGATTCTATTTAATCAAGTGAGGAATTATGATTTTGCAGCTCTAGTGTTTTAAGGATAAATTGAAGGCTTTTTTGAAATGGGAGTAAATGTGGATGAATTCGCTCTCCACTAAGTCATGGCATGTTCGTTTCTGTCTGCTGACTAGGATCATAAAGTTGTCATGGATAATGATTTGAAAGTATTTTCTCCCCGTCTCGATGAAAGCTGTATCAATATGTGAAATTAAACTGTCGTAGTCTGGCACTAATAATGCAGCGTTTCTCAGCCCTCAATATTAAACCTCTGTGTAGCCACAAAACTGCTTCATTTTATCTGTTGGAAGTGTAAGCAGTTATTTTAAAACCTAACTACAGTCATAGGAATTGTGATCGATATTGGACAAGGCTGATTGATCAGCAGGCTTTCAAAATAATGATACCGTTCAGACTTTTAGGAATCAATAACCCAGACCTGCCTAGTTTAGTGCTTGATTGAGTGCGAGTATCAGATGTCAAATAAAGCTGAAAGTTTGGACTCCTCTATTTTCTCTGGATATCAACAGGTCCAGAGGGTTTGGGTTTCACTGTGGTTACTAGAGACTCGTCAGTTCATGGTCTGGGCCCTATCCTCGTCAAAAATATCCTCCCCAGAGGAGCTGCTGTTAAGGATGGACGCTTGCAGTCTGGAGACAGGATCATAGAGGTGATACACTGCACTGTACTGGGCTTACTGTTGGACTCTGTCTCATCTTGGGGTAAAGTGGACTTGGAAATTGTCAGGACCAGCCCAGTCCACAGCATCCGTCTGATTGAACGTTTTTTATTGTTATTGAATATAAACAATCAGTTTAAACAGAATAAATCAGTCAATTCTCTATAGGCCTTAATAAAAGCTGCACTCTGATTGGCTGTAATTTGATTTTGATTAGTCTAGCATTGACGTTCACGGTTTCACCTGTTAGCTTTTTTCCCCCATGTCTGTAAAACCTTATTTTTTCATATTTAATAATAAAAATAATCAGAATCTAACATGGATTCAGAAAAAAACAACCAATTCTATTTAAGTTTGAGAGAAGAATGGAAACAGAATCATCAAACTCATTTGCTCCCAAATGTTACATTATCTTAGTTTGACTAAGACGATGACTATTTAATTATTTATAATTAAATGTTAATCTGGCCTCGGCCAGTCTTGGTCTTGATTTGGACTCGACTACTTGAAAGTCTCGGTCATGACTTGGACTCGACTACTGAAAGTCTTGGTCACGACTTGGACTCGACTACTGAAAGTCTTGGTCACGACTTGGACTCGACTACTGAAAGTCTCGGTCACGACTTGGACTCGACTACTGAAAGACTCGGCCACGACTTGGACTCGACTACTGAAAGACTCGGCCACGACTTGGACTCGACTACTGAAAGACTCGGCCTCGACGTGGACTCGACTACTGAAAGACTCGGTCACGACGTGGACTCGACTACTGAAAGACTCGGCCACGACGTGGACTCGACTACTGAAAGACTCGGC
>JAVSBU010056241.1:0-14005 GCA_033118015.1 Loricariichthys derbyi
TATATACACACACTCACACATTTATATACAGTCCTATTAACAGAATAGCAGCGTGAATTTAAGAGAGATCAAGGGAGCTAAAGTGACTTGTGGGGTTAAAACTGTTAGTGCATTTGGAAGATTAAAATACTCTTGTGCAAAAATGCTCTGAGGTAGTCAGTCCGGTTGTGCAAAAATTGACAAAAATGACATGTGGCTCAGAATGCTCTCGGTGTAGACCAGTGTGATGATTTGTTTACCAGTCTAATGGCTTGAGGGGAAAAAACTGTTACAGAACCTGGTGGTCCTGCACCGAATACTCCTGCGATGTCTCGTTTATTTCTGTCGAGATGCATTGATTTTTCCCCAAGATCTTGTATTGATGATGGAGATTTGGACCCACTGCCTTCTCCAGCATACCACAGATTCTCAATGGGGTTCAAGTCTGGACTCTGTGGTGGCCAATCCCTGTGTGAAAATGATGTCTCATGCTCCCTGAACAACTCTCTCACAATTTGAGCCTGATGAATCCTGCTATTGGCTCGTCTTGGAATATGGCCATGCCATCATAGAAGAGAAATGAATTGATGGATTAACCTGGTGCAGTATATGTAACTGTGTGTTGTGGTGTATGACAAAGGTTTGCTAAAGTAATCCCTTCCCCGTGTGATCATATCAGCTATTGAATGACGGTTGTTGGTGCCGTCTGAGGGATCGGGTCTCTCAGGAGTTCTGCTAAGGCAAAGTAAATAGAAGAAAAAGAATTTTCTTTTCACTTTCAATACCCTCCCAGTGATTTGGGGTTCTGATTTGCAATATGCAGTTAATTCAGGCTTATTAGATCAGAGTTTAGGATCTTGGTCAAAGGGCCTAACCATCATGGCTTACCCTGGTACATTACACATTGCATCTCCACAGCCTGCTAGTTTGATTAGTTGAGGTTAGTCTTCATATGACTATATGGTGCTGCTCTGACTGTAAGGTGTCTGGCTGAAATGATACCCACAACCCTTTGTCAATAATATTAAAGTTGTCAGGTCAGTCTAGTCAGCTTGTATACACAAGCTGGACCCAGTGCATATTGGTAAATTCAAAAGTAGCAGTTAACTAGGAAAAGCAAAGATGCACTGTTGTACAGACAATGTGAACTTTATAGCAACTAAATGTTGGTACAGTGATGCAACGGATGCTTTAATGTTATCAAACATGAGTTTATTAGATGCATACCCATCCCTTTTGTAAAGTATTTTGGTTCATTTTAAACTTAAAGACAACTACAACTAATATATGCACTGGAACTGGTATGAGGAAACGTTAAAAGTATACATAGTTTAGAGCTTAAAGTAGGTACTCATTTAATGAGGTGTATAGGTTAAAGTGTGGTATGAATATATTGTACAGAAGCAGAGGAGAGGAGGTGAACTTTAAAGTCTTTCTGTGAGTGACTGATTTACCAATGGCAACTTGTAGTGCAGCTTCTAATGAACATAAGACCTGAATCAGAAAGCTGCTGACTGCGTTCTCACATTTGCTTTATTGCAGGTCTTAGCTGGAAGACCACATCAAGGAAAAGACATCAGGCTTTGGATGTCCATGCACACCTGCATAAACACTCAGTCAGCAGAAAGCTGGAACAGGCTATTGCAGTGCAGCAAGGGGAACGCCATCGACGTTTGGACTCCCGGGAGTGTTCCTTTACTGATTTTTGAATTTCAGAGACTGCGTTTTGCAAATAAGCTGTCTTTGATCTTTCTTTTGACTCGGACAGCTGAAGATTGTGTCTTACCTGTTTAAAAATACGGACAAACTGGAGAAAGGACTTAGAATCCAGTATATATAAAAACAAGACGATTTAGTTATTGATGTTCCACTTTGGAGAAACATTTTGACAGTACTGACTTTATACTTTTGCCTTAGTCATTCTAGTTCAGGCCTCAGGCATTTTCAAACCTGCGTGTGTATAATTTTCTATACTATAAGCAGGTTTGTTATATGTATGCATATAATTGTTTATTTCTCTTCATTTTGAAGAGCTTTTCTGAATCCTATTCTTGTGACATCAGTGGCTCTTATTTGAAGAGACACTGTACATGTACATAGACGTGTCTGTAAATATAAAAAGGACTATTGAGAAAATTTGATTAAACCTATAAATCTTTTATTAATAGTTTTGTAAACCAGTGGTCAAAGTGAGAGTAGGAATATACAATACAAATCAGATTTTTGTGAACAAAGGAGACACGATGGCTACAGCAAGGATGGAAAACGTAGGCCCTGTTGTTGTAGGAATCAACAAGCAGAACGGGCAGCTCAGAGGGCAACCCAAGCTAGCTTCTCAGTCTGGACCAACAGCTCCGAGCAATCCGTTTGCAAAGGTTCCTGCTGTAGCCCAGAAACCTGCTGCAGGCTCTCAGGAAGGACCTGGAATTAGGTGAACACAATGTCACCTGTCAAATTACTATAACGTGTTGAAATGTTAGTTGAGATTTTCTATATGATTTTTAATTGTTTGTCCTCTTCAGATTTGGTGATGACTGGAAGAAGAGCTTGCAGCTCCCACCCAAAGACAATAGAGTGAAAACTTCAGTAAGTCTTATAATGGCCATGTTTATAACGAGTGCATGTATGGTGTCTGTCAATATAGAAATCAATATAGATATTTCCCTGACATTTGGTTGTTGCACTGTACTTAGCATAATATACACAAGATTGTTTTTGTATTGTGCAGTGGTTTTTTTTTTTTTTTTTTTTTTTTTTTTTTTTTTTTTTTGGAGAACAAACCGAAAAATTGTCTCCTGCAATTCCTGGCTTAATTCTGTAATGTAACAATTCCAAATAATGTACTGGTATAGGAAAAAATGAACAAACAGGGATATTCAAAATAATGTGACCCGCCATGACAGAATGAGTCGTGTTGCGCACCGGTATATTTCGAGCAATAGGCCTTCAAAGTCAGATTGGCTTAAATTTTTCGATTTTTGGATTTTATCAAAAAACATATCTTGAGTGAGTATATTTTCATACCTTGTGAGTAGAAATACATTTTGCGATCTCAAAAGCACTTTAATCAGCCATTTTCTGAGAGGTCTTGGAAGAAACACGCCTAAAAGTCTGAAGAAATCGGTCCGTTTTAGCGCTTTATTTTTACTGCTGATCATCAGAGAGAAGCCATGTTCTATACATAAACATGATGCTAAAGATGTCAGCTTTTCATATATGGACTAATTTATTCATCTATTAATTTATTCATCCAATAAACGCCATGGATCCACCTGAGATCTAACCCACTAAAGTCAGTGCGCATGTAAGCCCCATTCTGATTGGTCGAAACAGATCACATGGTTATGGCCGCTTCCATGGATTTACACATTCAGTCACTGTTTTTCGTTTAAAAAAATCGTCTTTTTAGCCAGAAATATGGCATTTAGTAAGCCCAAGAGAGTTGCTGAAGCATTGAACGAGCTTCTTAGTTTCAATTTTGCAGAATACGGCACCGTGCAGTGTGGTTTTAATGACAATAACGGCCTATTTTCTGGAATCATGATGAGCAGGACAAGAAGTAGAAACGGGTAAAAGTCATCTCATATTTTTTTATTTAATAACCATGCCAATTTCCCATGAAAAAAGAAAAACCTGGTGTAATTTCATGTTTTCTGTAGTATTTCTCATTCCTTGATGCATGATGAATGAATTTGGGTAGTTTTAGTAAAATTTTAATGGTGGTTGAAAGGACTTTCCTTAAAAATAAGTGTGCAACTTCTAATAAGTTATGTCTCAGAATTCTAAAAATTCTGACCTGCTGTAGTTGTGATGTTTAAATGGTCATAACTTGGTCAGTTTTTAAGCTAGGCTCATAAATTTGGTATCATTTTAAAGCTGAGAATGTGCTCCTCCTTATGGTGTATATAACTTTTTTTTCCTTGCCGCTGTTGCTCAAATTGGGGATAACATGAGTTGTAAAGCTGCTTTGAGACCATGCTTCGTCTCAAAGCCATGCGAGGGAACACTACAAATAAATTTGACTTGTATAAAAATATGAACAACCAAACACATTTCCTCTGTAATTAAAATAAATTTGGAGTTTTAAATAATGCTCCTGCACCAAAATATACTGTTGGAACAGTTTCACCAAATTTAAATCGCTAAATGCTATCTTATATTAAAGTAAACAGACAAGTTCACTAAGAATAGGTGTGACTTAGAATTACACTCTGGTGTTCAGAATGCAGTTGTGTTAGATGATAAACAGAATGCATTGTCCAGCTCTACAATACACACAGTCACGGTTTTACATGGCGATACATCATTTCACAATGTATTGTTTCACCCCTTAGATTTAAAAATCTTTATTTGCACTTTGAGTCCACTCTCCCACCAGTATATTGCTGATCTCACTAATAATCTTAATTTTTTTTCTCATTAAATTAATGCAATGTAGGCCAAAGTCTGTCAGACTAACAGGTACAGCTTAAAACATTAGTATACCATTTAATAGAATAATGTAAGAATATTCATATAGGAATGCAGTCTGGTACACTGAGTTTTTGTAGGATGTGTCCTCAAGTCCGTCAGAATGTAGCAGTACTTCATCTAATTACTCTTTCTTCTTTTCTAAGGATGTTACTGCTACAAAGGGGAATGAGTTTGAGGACTACTGCCTGAAGAGGGAGCTACTCATGGGCATCTTTGAAATGGGTTGGGAGAAACCTTCTCCTATCCAGGTGACTGCTTAATTACATAGCACATCCTCCCATATCACTTGTAAAAGCTAATACAATTTAAATACCATGTAAGTAGTAGTTATACTGCCTTATTTGTGGAATAATGACAAGTTATAAGTCTGTATATGTTAACAAAGGCTCAAACAAGTACTGGTTTTCAATTCAAGTTTTGCTTTTCTGGAAATTATTCTTTGGAAAAAATGATCCGTGCTTGCTAGAATCTGTTGGTGTGGTTTCTTGGAATACAGAGGGCTGCTGGTATTTGCATTTCCAAATGTTTTCTGGTTCATCTTAGTCACAGTGTAGCTTGATATTTTCAGGAGGAGAGCATCCCCATTGCTCTTTCGGGTCGTGACATCCTGGCCCGTGCCAAAAATGGGACGGGGAAGAGTGGCGCATACCTAATCCCCATGCTGGAGAGGATAGATCTGAAGAAAGACCACATTCAGGGTGGGTTTGCACATGTTTTCTGTTTCTTATTCAGTTATCAAGAAGCATGGTTCTAATTTGGTTATACTTATTCAGTTGTGTGTCTTGTTCAATTATTTTGGTTATACTTTTCACTTTCTATAGCCATAGTAATGGTACCCACTCGTGAGCTTGCACTACAGGTCAGCCAAATCAGTATTCAAATCAGTAAGCATCTTGGCGGAGTAAAAGTCATGGCAACCACTGGTGGAACAAACCTGCGAGATGACATCATGCGTCTAGACGAGATAGGTAATGATTGAACAGTCAAGGTCATAGGCTTTATATTCCTAAATGTACTGGAATTTTGTGTAGTTTTTTGGCTGTTGAAACAGATTTTGTGACATTTAAGCCAGACAGATTCCCAAAACTCCAAGTAGAGGGTTTATTTTATCTAAATATTTTGCTGATGGTTTTACTGTCAGTATTGATTTAATATAAGCTACCTATACCTATATTAAACTGTATGGGTGGTTCTGTGAGTAAGACCATTACCTCACAGCAAGAAGGTCCTGGGTTTGATCCCAGGTGGTGCAACATATTTTACATGGATAAATAATAATATAGGAGGTAATGCCGTATGCTGAATTAGTTTATTTAATGAGTATTCACTGTTGTAATCTTATCGCATCCCAATGTTTTTCTACAGTACATGTTATCATAGCCACACCAGGCAGGATTTTGGACCTGATCAAGAAGGGAGTAGCCAAAGTGGATAAAGTCCAAATAATGATAATGGATGAGGTGAGGTGAATTTTTGTTTATCACACAGGGTAACACAACAAGTATATGCATGATACAGGTGGGCTATGCTAGTTAAAACCTATAAATTTGCTAGTTTTATTTTAGTGTTACTGTCTTTTTGTAGCCCAGTACAGAATTTACATTTATGGCATTCAGCAGACGCTCTTATTTAGTGTGACTTAGAGTTTATAAAGTCTTACAATCCAAGCAATTGTGGTTTAAGGAACCAACAGTGGCAAATTGGAGGGGTTTGAACCCTGGACCTGGACTTTCTGTGGTCCACAGTCCCAGCACTGCAATACAGCACTGACTAATCAATCACTAAACAGTATGCTGTGTATGTAGTTTTAACTTTATTTGCTATATCATTAGTGCATAACTGGTAATTGTTGCAATAATCACCTTTTTTTTGCTTGTTCCAGTTTTACCCTAAATAAAGATTTTTAATTATGACACTACACAATTTGTGCTACCATGCTGCCCAATTCTCAGTTTTACTTTAATGTAATTTTTTGTTTGCCAGATTCTAGGTTCAATAAAAATGAAGTCTTGGTTTATATGCAGAGCAACAAATACGTTTGTGCTTGATACAAAGTGATGCAGCTGCTTATGTCTCGATGGCTGCCTTGCCATCACTGATGGAACAAGGAATTCTGAATTGCACAGACAAAATATAGTATTATAGTTTGGGCCTGTTTTGCTGCATCTGGGCCAGGACAGCGAATTCTGATTTTTTTGACCTGTGAACATCTGATGATGATTTTATTTATGCAGAAATGTATAGAAAATTCTAAAGGGTTCAGTATGTTGGGGTGTTTGTAATTGAATGTGCTTTTTTTGGGGGGGGGTCCTCATTTCTTTCCTATAAGCTTATGTGCTATATAGTTTGCAGTGAATAAGAGACCATTTATCACAGCCTATAACTTAGTCCTTTACAGGCTCCAGTAGAATAAAGGTGATTAACAGAGCTGTAGTTCTATACTGACTTTTTTTCTTATTACTGCATCATATAGGCTGACAAGTTGCTCTCCCAGGACTTTGTGGTGCTTATTGAGGAAATCCTCAGCTTTCTGGACAAGAACAGGCAAATTCTGCTTTACTCTGCCACCTTTCCTATCAGCGTTCAGAAGTTTATGGTAAATGGAGAGATTATAATATTGATACCTGTATTGCATAAGCATGTACTCATTGAATTTTTAGAAGAAATAAAAGAACTATGCATTAAAACCATCAAGCAAACTTAATTGGAGTTGCATTACGAATTTGCACAAGACACCAAGATCATGTTGTAATTGCATTTATTTACTCTTATTGTTAAAGCAATGCATGTAGCTCAAAATGAAAAAACGTGGAAAGTTCAGTGCGAATTAATATGTGTACAAGGCACCGTATATCAGACATGTATTTATAGCCAATTTCCCACCCACAGGCCAAACACCTGAGAAAGCCATATGAGATTAATCTGATGGAGGAACTGACCTTGAAGGGCATCACCCAGTACTATGCTTATGTTACCGAGCGACAGAAAGTGCACTGCCTCAACACGCTGTTCTCCAGGGTAAACCTATAGTGATCATTTAAAATAAATCAGTGTGTACTTTACATTCTCTGGTAACATTTAAAGCACAAGTAATTATTTTAATAGTGTTTTGGTTTTACCCCTCATTTTCTTTCTCTTTGCAGCTTCAGATCAACCAGTCCATCATTTTCTGCAACTCCACTCAGAGAGTGGAATTGCTGGCCAAGAAAATTACCCATCTTGGCTACTCATGTTTTTATATCCATGCCAAGATGATGCAGGTGGGCTAATAATTTTTATGGAGATGTGAATATTTGTTCTGATTTATATCTGATTTAATAAGCTCATTAAGTCTTTTTATGGGGCTCTTTTTTTTGTCTAATAACCACCCACAACTTATTTAATGTGGGTTGAGTCGTTGTGGGTGTCAACCTGTCTTTTTTTTTTTTTTTTTCTTTGTTGGTAGGAATACCGAAACCGTGTTTTCCATGACTTCAGAAATGGATTGTGCAGAAATTTGGTCTGTACAGGTATGTTTGGATTAAACTGAACTATCTAAGGTAGAAGTCACTCCACAGAAAGTGCTGTGCAAAAGTTTTGGGACAGCTTAAGTAAGATATTTTAGCAATAGTATAATGACCATATATGTTTGAAACCAGATAGATGGAGAGAAGTTTACATACACTACGATTACTATGTCTAAACTATTTGGCACAGCTTGGATGATGTCATAGCTTTGGAAGCTTTTGATTTTGGTTAACAGGAAGTACATGTGGGTGTATTCCTGTTTTCACTGTTTCCTTGTGTGACATCATGGTAAAATCAGGCAAGATATCAGGAAAGAATACACTTGTGTACAATTTCCAGATGCCTGAAGGTGCTAAGTTTATCTGTTCAAACTATTATATGCTGCCTGGCTAAATAAGGTCATGTGGTTCTGTGGGGGCGGAGCTATGATCTGGGGTTGCTGCTGCAGTTCAGTAATGTTATGGAGCCCAAAGAATGAGATCAGCTGATACCTGAATATACTGAACCACCATGTTTTTCCATCAACGGATTTTTCTTCTCTGATCTCCAAGATGATCCAATTCCAGGATTCATGGCTCAAATTGTGAGAGAGTGGTTCAGGGAGCATGAAATATCTTTTTCATACATGGCTTGGCCAACAGAGTCCAGACTTGAACCACATTTAGAATCTTTAGGGTGTGCTGGAGAAGGTAGTGGGTCCAAATCTCCATCATAAATACAAGATCTTGAGGGGAAATAATGTTAGCATTGCTGAGGTTTGTGGAAATGATGCCACAACCAAAACATGTTCTAATTGAAGCTAAAAACAACAAAATATTTATGTTTTGGTGTATAATGGGTGTATCAAGCCAAGAAGAAAAGCATAAGACCTTGTGAAGATGCTGGTTGACGCTAGTAAGGGAGCGTGAGATCCCTGGTTCAGAACTGATCTTATGCCCTTAAGCTATATATTTATAAGCTTCCAGGCTTATCATGGTCTGTACACTGTATTTGTGTTTTCATAACAGATTTGTTCACAAGAGGCATCGACATACAAGCAGTGAATGTGGTCATCAACTTTGACTTTCCCAGGAATGCGGAGACCTATTTGCATCGCATTGGGCGCTCAGGTACTCATCATGAGCTAACAGTTTTAGAAAGTAGTCTACAGCGTATAAGACTTGCTTGACCTAACTCCTGTAAACGCTGTTATTTAGGGAGGTTTGGGCACCTGGGTCTGGCCATTAACCTGATTACAGCAGAGGATCGCTTTAACTTGAAGGCCGTCGAGGACCAGTTGATTACAGATATCAAGCCCATACCTGGAAACATCGATAAAAGCTTATACGTCGCCGAGTTCCACTCAGCCGAACCAAATTCGGACACTGAGGTAGAGGAGGTGTCTCAAGCCCCATAAAGTACGAGCTCAACCGGACAGGTCTGTTATAAGTTGATAAATGAAGATGTATAGGATTGAGAGTAGACCTTTCTTATTAGGGGGGGCTACTGTCATGATTCGATACTAGGAATTTACTCCATATGATTTATTTGCTTTATAAAGAAATTAATAACTGTTTTCTCTTCTCCTCAGGACAATATGAACAGCAAACCTGGCTTTGCACAAATGTCAGCTTTTGCACACAAGTGTTTGGAATTTTTTTATTATTTTTTTTTTTAAATAATTTTTAAACCGTGCCCTGAAAATCCTTTCCTGTTTCAGAAGGTTGTATCCTTAGTTGAACTTTGTATTATGCTTTGCACCAGAAAATCAGATCTTGAATCAGTACATTCCAGAGTCCATTAGGGACCTAATAAAAGGCCTCCGTGTGGAACTGATGAGCAAGAATTTAAGTGCTGGGGAAAGTTTGCAAACAACGTGGAACTTGGCTCTTTCTAAAGTTGAAGTTTAGACGTTCCCCAGTATGAGCTCAAGTTTTAGATATTGCAAAATGCTGCATTCAGGAATAGAAGCCAATAAGCCAAAGCCCTGCCACACACACACACACACACACACACACACACACACACACACACACACACACACACATGCTGAAGTGCCTTAACATGACCCTCTTAGAGGAAAAAAACTCATTGTCATTAGAATTGCCATGTTGTATTAACCACTAAAGGCTAAGAATAATTTGAATATGTAGTGGTGCTACTCTAGTTATCACCAGTTTCATGTTGAGGTCATAAGACAAAGTCTAAAAGTCAAATGTCCTGAGGTGAACTCTGCATAACCTCAGACTACGGACATATTGCAATAAGATAAGGCAGCTAAAGACCTTTTTATGTGCATAAATATGACAAATTAGTGAGTCAAATCCTTTTAAAGGTTTCACAGTCTGGGATAAGCATTCCTAGGCTAAAAAGCCAAATCATGTTCCTCAGACGTTTAGTCTAGACGATAATCCCCGAGAGTCCTGTAGGGTCTAAACACACAAACACACAGGTTTGCTGGCATGTCTTATTGAGTATTTTTGAAATATTGCATTTTTTAAACCCTTTACAAACAATTCTGTGTGCAAAGCATATACATTCTGGTTCTTTTGCTTTTGAGGTCAATTTGAAGGTTCAATAGCTTTTGGGATGTACTAAATTTTCATTAATATTTTTTTTTTTTTTTTTTTTTTTTTTTTTTTTTTTTAAGAAAAGCCTCACCAGTGAATGTATGAAATGTTACTGGTTCTATCGCTTTGCTTTGAAAATGGAAGACGCATTGCAATTTTCTTTACTGTTGAAAGTTTTTCTTCATTTAAGCAAATCTGAACTTTTAGCAAAAACTGTAGCAAAATCTTTACTGGCAGCTGAGATTCCCCTAAGCAAGTACTTTTTGCTGCAAAGGTTATATGCGAAGAAAAACGACTACTTGAGGAGGGTTTTCTTTTCTTTTCTTTAGGGACATTGCTGGGTTGCATGTAGTGCTATGCTTCCATGTCAAATCTTTAATTCACGTTCGATTTCAGCTCTTAATATAACCAGCGTAGTTGGTGAATCTTGGTGTTTTGTGACTGTGCTGCAGGTTCGAGGTCGGGGTTATGCTTACTGTGATTATATTAGGCGACTTGCACCGTTCTATCACATGGCTTTGTGCACCTGGAGGACTTAAAGCTACTTTACAAATTACCTTATCAAATTGGTATAATGAAATAGAAACCTGAGCTATTGACTGCACTGATCTTTTGCAGATTATTCAGACAAACACTAGTTTACATGAAGAAACAAATAGCATTCATATGTCACTACATGAATAAGGTTTGAATTGGGTTTTATTTAAGTCCGCTGGTTTTTTGCTGCCTCGCTGCTCGTCCATGAGAATGCATGCATATAATTAAAGCAAGTGTGACCCCACCTTTTTCAGTGACCGTTCCCACAGTTCTACCCTCAAATTCCTGGAGTGTGAGAGTCACTGGTGTCCTCGTAGTCTGGTTCAAATTTCCTTTTCTAGTTGTGGCACAGTGCAGCTTTTTTTTTATATTCAAAAAGGTTTTGCGTTTGTGAAACCGATGTACAGTTTACAGGATAATGAGGGCAGAGTATTGCAGTCTTTGGATTTCTTTCAGTGATACTAAATTTCAGGACTTAAACGGAAGCATAACCAAAAAGTGAGAATGTGTGTGACTGAATGAATGAGTGAAGTATGGTGTGTGCTTTATTAAAATGCTGCATTCATCACCCTGTATTACTAAAGCATTTTGCCAATACAGGTGAGGTTGCAATTTGTGCACTTGTGTATTACAGTAAGACCTACAGTTCCAGTTTAAGTGTCGAATGGGGCTTTACTTTGGAATGACCGTGTAAATCTGAGCCAGTAACCTTAAAGAAATGTTTCTGTACATGACAATTAGTAACACAAAATGAGTACAGGTTTTGTGTGCTTTTCTGTTCTGTTTTATGGAAGTGTCCAAGCAGGTATTACCTAAGCGAATCCTCTCTAGTAAAGCATTACGGTTCACTAATGTTTCACTATTCGAAATCTACCATAATTGTTTCAGGAGCTTTCTATTTATCTGCAAGCACTGTAATGCAGATAAACTGAAAGTAATTGAATTTAGACCCAGTCAAAAATTGCTACTTTTGTTGTTGACACCGTAGTGCAGTCTTTATTTTTATTTTTTTCCCCCTATGTAACATAAGCAGCCTCAGCAGTGAGTGAGAGGTGTGTCCCTGAAAACCTGTGTTTTTGGTTTAATTTAGTCCAGTAATATTCAGTGTGAATTTAATCAAAGCCACTCTTTTAAATATTTGATTTCTAGCATGGACTGGAGCCTGAACTGAGTATTGACGCAGTCTTGTAGAATAAAAAGTGTGCAAGTGGGTCCAGATGAAGAAATCTGTTAATCTATACATCAGGTTCTCATAAGGATTCAGTTACTTGTGGTTATAATTACTACAGCTTTTAAATTCAAACCCTGATCTGCACTTAGTCATTATCATTTCAAATTGAATTGAGAAAAACAACTGGAAACGTTATACCAAGTATAAAATGTTGGATTGGCTCTGGATTTAACATTATTGCATAAAGCTTGTCTTTTTTTTTCTCTCTCTCTCTCTTTTATTTTATTTTTTTTAAATAATCTTTTTGTGAACCTCTCTCTCACTCGCTGTGTTTTAACATGAAACTTGCAGGAGATTTGCCTGAAGAAAATAAAACCATTACCTGCAGCTGTGTCCTTTCAGTTTATACTGTTATGTTCATGATTTGTTGCTTTTGAAGTTGAAGGATCTAAATTGTTACTGTAATAGTGATAACACTTTATCCTTTTTCTTATTCTTCCAAACATGTCGGTGTGTTTTGAGGTTTGTCTTTACCAGCTTTGCACAGCTAGAGGCTGAAATGTTTGCAAATTAGTGAACAATCGCAACTACAAAAATGAAATCTACATTTGCAAAGTATAGCTGATCTACGTAAATTAAGCCAATGATTTGTGGCAGATTGGTGACCATTTCATGCAGGCGCTGCCGCTAAGGACTGGTGTCTGATCTGACGTGGAAGAGCTAGAACTCTTTGGATTTTAGAGGATTTCTCTGTCAGAGATTTTAGAGGATATGTAAAATATTTTATATAAGCCGAGCAAAGACTAGCAACTAGTTAAAGGCTACACAACCATGAACAGCTATTTAATAAAGTCAGTTTATATGTTAAGGGAAAATATTACAAAGAATAACAATCGATAAATTACTAATGTTAAATAAACTTTTTTTCTGCTCATCAGCCATTTTTATAGACATGAGGGACAGAGGCAACATTTTGACAGTGGTCCTATTCTTCTATGGGCTTGACCATATTGAATACATTGCTTCCAAAAAATATCTAGAATAGCAATTTTTCTGAACACAATACACATTTTCATTGTGTGATCATGCTAGATGTTTTGGAGTCCAGAGAAGTTGGGATATAATAAGAAAGATGGGCAGGATTAAAAGAATTAGGCAGATAACAGTTTTAAAACAAGAGTCAAAGTCAAATTTATATGTATAGTGCTTTTTATCATGGAGTATTTTATCATTGTCTTAAAGAAGCTTTACAACTTCAATCCCAATTTGAGCAACAGTGGCAAGGAAAAACTCCCTAAACATTAATGAGAAGAAACCTTGGGAGGACCAAGACAAAACAAGAAGATGTAACAGCATTTATGAGGACGAGCAAGCAGATAATAATAGCAAAAACATGATGTAAATTGCATGGTTCAGAAAATCTGACAGGTGAAGGGACGGCTCTAAAGGAAAAGTTTGAGAGAGTATAAGAAGCAGAAAAAGGGGATCAAAATAAGGAAATGTGTGCATTTTTTTTCCTTTGCGTGTGAACTAAAGTGGGTAATTAAAAATACAAAATGATGACTCCAGGGAAAGATAGAGTATGCTACATAATGTTAAAGAATATGGGAGATGGAGCGCTGGAGAAAGTGCTAGAACTGTATAATCACTGCTGGAAGAAAGGGGAGATACCCTCAAGTTGGAAGGAAGCTATTATAGTCTGTATAAGTACAACCCCTGGCAAAAATTATGGAATCACCGGCCTCGGAGGATGTTTCATTCAGTTGTTTCATTTTGTAGAAAAAAAGCA